>VSMD01107976.1:0-99822 GCA_008750895.1 Mirza zaza | reverse complement strand
CCTGGCCTCTTTCCACCGTCCCCAACTCCGCGGCTACTCCTAGGCCTCTGTCAGCAGGCCAGACCACACGCCACCAGGCCTCCCCTGGCTGTGATGCCAGCAGGAAGGTTCCCTGCCGCAGGAACGCTACCTGGGCTGGGTGCACGGCCTCCCTTTGAGGGGAAGGTGGCCCTCTAGGACGCTGATCTGCCCCTGAAGGCACACACACCTCAGCAGGCTGTTCACGTATATCCCTTCCGTGCCCCGGGCAATGCGAGGCCTCGGTGCAGGGGATGTGGTCTGCAGGTCTGACCTCTGGGTCCCAGAGTTCAAACTTTGTCCCCACCAGGGAGACGCGTGCCTGTCCCAATTCACCCACAGGGAGCCCAAGCTGGGTCTATGTCTCTCAACCTCAGGCTCTGCCCCGTTCTCCTGGGATCACCGTGCCAGCAGCACCTGGGAGGGCTGGCGGGCAGAGAGCTCACAGTCTGAGTTCCCCTTAGTCAGCTGTAGGGCCCCAAAAGGGAAGGTCCCGTTCCCTGGAGGTGCCTCCAGCTGGTGGCTATATTGTCTCTGTGTCTCTCTGGGTAGCCGCGGGTAGGGTCGGGGGAGGGGAGGAGGAGGCAATATGGCGTCTGCCGCGCGGCTCGGTCTGTGCACACGGAGGTGCCCGAGGGAGTTGGGACCCTGGCGCCGCGTCCGCTACTGGCTTAACCGCTTACTGGCGGCGGTTGTCGCTTGGCTGGTGTCCGCAGGTCCCTCGCATGCTGGGGAGCCCACCAGCAGTCCTGGATGCAGGGGAGGGGAAACGGCAGATCCACCTACCCTTCCCGCTGGTCTCCCGGCTGCTCCGGGGGTCCCAGCCTCCAGTTCTCCTCCGCGACCTCCTCCCGTGGAGTCTCCGTGGTCTCAGGTACTCCTCCTGCCGACCCTCATCCGATGTAGGCTCGTCTTCTTGCTTCTTTCTTCTAATTTCTGCTAGAATCTGTCTTTTCTTCAGAGACACTCTGTCTGGCGGTGTTTTTCATCCGCCATCTTCTGGGCGGGGCCCCCTAAATTTTCACTGCTTTAAACATAATTTTGTGTTTTGGCACATATTTGAGCTCATTCTTTCTAGGATCTGCCAAGACATTCTCAAAGGCAATTGCAAAATCTAAATTTACTTTAGGCCCTATGACCCGAGGAGTGGGTAGGGTGCTCACATCATTTATTTTCTGTGGCTCAACACTGCCTTGGAGATTACAGGGAGAGAAACAAAAAGAGTATTCCTCATTAGTTACCCCCAAACCAATAAAACCACCAGGTTTTCCATAAATAGAATAGTGTGCTGACCTTGTATCTTTAAATAACTCCTGATAATTACATGGGCCTTGGATTTTCTTAGTACTATTTTTGGATTATCACTAGGAGTGCAAAATACCATAGGCCCCAGATGCTTGAACTGGAGGAATTCAAAGGACCATGTGTAACAGTTAAAATTTTGCAATCAAGCAGATCTGTATTAAAATCCCATTTTACCCTTAAAAGTTTTGTGCTTTTAGTTAAGTTATTTAACCTAAATGAGTTTCCTTACTTACTAAATGAGAACTATTTTATTGGCTATTATAAGTTATTAATACAAATAAACTAAATGAATATAATGCCAGCCTAGAGCTTCAGTTATTTGGTGAATTGAGTATATGCAAAGACAGTGCAGTGTGCCCTCCCATCCATCTTTATCCCTCCCACAAAAAAAACATTGCTTTTATTAAGGAAGAAAACATACTTCTAACTCTCAGTGCTCTCCCCTCTTCTTTACTTTCTATAGCCCTTTATTGTCTGGATTTCTCATTTACTTATATCTGGTTGTACATTTTTCTTAATTGTTTAATCTTTGCATGTCTGGTTTTCCCATTTCTTTATCCTTTTTACCACTTCATATCACATGCCCACTCCAAGCTAGATGGTAAGCTCCTGAGGTCTGGGATATTAACATAATTTTTCATGGATTTTCACCAGTTTATAGTGTCTAGTAAATGTTTAGATACATAGGAATCAATGATTATCTGCAGAAATTCGACTCCCTAATCCTGGGGAAGAAATAAAAATTCTCCTAAATAACTACTTTAGGTTTCACAAGCTGAGGTGTTGACTCTTGGAGACTATATAGCCTCATTTCCAAGGAAACTGGACTTACAGTTGGAGGTAATGATCTTGGATAAAAGGTTGTCCTACTTGCTCCATTACTCACCAAATTAGCAATATAGCAGAATACAATAACTCTGATTCCAAATCTTTTTTACATGGCAACTAAAGGACATCATCATAAATGTAACAACCTGGCACATTTTTAAGAAAGTGAATATTTTCCTCACTTTTCCCCTTTTCACTGTAATCTTTGTTAAATAATCTTAAAAAAATATCAAGAAGAATTTAGAACAATAATCATTGGCAGATGTGAATGAGAAACAGTGCTCTATAAAAGAAAAGACTTCCTGATGGTCTTTTGCATTAATTATAAAAAATTAAAACTGAATACGATGAGCCTAATAGTAAAACTAAAATTTATGTATGGTCCTTTTTCTGGTATATTTATAGGACTGGAATTGCTAAATTGTGGGGTAGATGTATGTTTAATGTTCTAAGGATCTGTGTCTGGAGCTGTCCCGGACATGGGAGAGTCAAAAGTGCGGTTGCTGCCCAGAACACTGGGGTCCTTGAGACATAGCACCTGGCGCCTTAACTCAGAGCTCTGACATTCTTGGCCTTTCTTCCAGCTCACGGAGGGTGCTGGAGATAGCAGTACCAGTTATAGAAGGTCACTGAAGTAATCCTGTGCACACAGCCCTCGTAGCTTATAGCCTCCCCCCAACCCAGGCCCTGCACATTCCTTTCCCAGAATTGTTAATTATGCTTGGGTGCTTTTTTCCTTGAACTGTCTGAGTGATCATAGTTGAGTATTTGTAGCTTTTTCGATATCAGAAGAAAGTTAAGTTGTAGATTAGAAAACTTCTTAAGCAAGGAAAGGGGCTATCAAAGTGACGCATGGTTGAGAAAAATAAGAACTGTTGTGTTTTCTGGTTTAATGAAGACATGTACCACCTGTTCCATTGCATTTCACTTCTCCTTTGTTCTTATCTGTATAAATATAGCAACTGAAATAAACGAGGCGCGGCAGTCAGCAAGGACTCCATCCTCCCGTCCCCATCTTTTTGTTATCTCTTCATTTCTCAGCCTCGCCCCCTAACTCCAAGTGCCACACGTCTCCGGCAGGCTCCGGCAGGTGGTGGCCCATACGGGGAACCCTCTCTCCAGGAGGGCCTTTGGTGGCACTTGGTGACACGGGGATCCGGTGAAGGCAGCTGCCCGTGGAAGGCCAGCCGTGACAGAAAGAAAGGTGAGTTGGTCAGAGAGTGTGATTGACGGGAGTAAGAAATTATGGGGCAAGGAACTAGTAGGATGTTGTTTGTACAAGTGTTAAAGAGTATGCTTCGGGCCCGAAGTGTTAAAATAGGAAAAAAGCAGTTAGAGAATTTTTTAAGTTTTGTAGAAGAAGTATGTCCTTGGTTCCCTGAGGAGGGAACCGTAAATTTAGATACATGGAGGAAGGTAGGAGTTAAATTGCAGGACTATTACTCAGCCCACGGACCTGAGAAGGTTCTGGTGGACGCTTTTTCTCTTTGGAATCTTATTAGAGATTGTCTGGCCCCCCCGGCATGAAGGACAGCGCTTAACTTTAGGCCGGAGTTCCGCAATCCCTGAGGATGAATCCGATGATCACTCTCCTCCTTTGCCTGTTAACCCCTTATCAGGAAGCTCAAGATCTGACCTTGGGCTCTTGCAGCTACAGCCTCTGTGACTTCTCATACTCAGAAACAGGCACCTAATGTGATTAAGGAATTGGAAACTCTAAAAAGTATGATGCAACAACTTCTTATTCAAAATGCTGCTGAAAAACCCTTAAGAGCTCCCTTAGATGTACAGTCACAAAAGTCTTATTCTCCCTCAGTGCTCGCAGGCTCTATGGGCCTGTTATTAGGTAGAAGCAGTATCACCTTGAAAGGCTTACATGTGTCACCGGGAGTTATAGATCAGGATTATACAGGAGAAATTAAAGTTTTGGTCTCCTCTCCTAGCTCTATTTCTGTTGTTAACCCCGGTCAGCGCATTGCTCAGCTTGTTTTGATCCCCTTGATATCCCTTGGTAAAGTACAATCGCAACAAGCCAGGGGACCCTCTGCTTTTGGCTCCTCAGATGCTTACTGGATGCAATCTATTACTAAGAATAAGCCTGAAATGGTTTTGTGGGTGAACAGCAAGGCCTTTAAAGGAATTCTAGATACTGGAGCTGATGTCTCTGTTATCACTGAGCAACACTGGCCTTCCTTGTGGCCCAAGCAGGAAGCTGTTGGCTCGCTTCAGGGTATAGGCCAAGCCCATAATCCTGAACAGAGTAGTGAATTGCTTGCTTGGGTTGACGAGGAGAGACATTCCAGACAATTCCAACCATATGTTCTACCTGCTCTACCTGTTAATCTTTGGGGAAGAGATGTTATGCAGGCTATGGGAGTTTATTTGTATAGCCCTAATGCCACAGTTACTAAGCAACTCTTTGATCAAGGGATGCTCCCAGCCCAAGGCTTGGGAATTAGGGGTCAAGGTATTTCTAAACCTATTCAAGTAAAGCCCTGGCCAGATCTGGAAAGTAGTTCCTCAACATGGTTGTACCTTTTCACATTCCCACCAACAATGTTTAAAAGTTTTAGTAGCTGAACATCTTTGTCACCATTTGGTGTTGTAGACTTTTTGATTTTAGCCTGCTAGTGGGTTGAAATGATTTCACATTATAGTTTTGTTTTGCATTTATCTGCCCGTTGGCAATGTTGAACATCTTTTCAGGTGCTTAGTAGCCATTCTTATATCTTCTTTAGTTGAATGTTTGAAATCTTTGCTTATTTAAATTTTTTTATTTTGATAAAAAGTATATCATGTAAAATTTGCTATTTTAATCATTTAAGTGCACAATTCATTGGCATTGATTGTATTCACAATGTTGTCCAATAAACACCACTATTTCTAGAGCTTTTTATTAATCCAAACAAAAACTCTGTAATCATTAAGCAATAATGACACATCTTTCTCTCCCTTCAGTCTCCAATAACTCTAATATACTTTCCATCAGTATGAATTTGCCTATTCTAGACATTTCATATAACATGGAACTATACAATAGTTATCCTCTTGTGTCTGGCTTATTCTACTTAGTGTGATATTCTCAAGGTTTATTTGTGTTGTAGGATTATCAGAACTTAATTTCCTTTTTTATGGCTGAAAAACATTTCATCCATATTTTGTTTGTCCATTCATCTGTTGGTGGATGTGGGTTGTTTTTGCCTTTTGTGAATAATGCTGAAATGAACATTTGCATGCAAGTGTCTATTCATGTTCCTAATTCTTCTGGATATTTTAGTTGTTTCCCTTAGTCTCCAACATATGTTTTTAATTAATTATATTTAAATAAATATACTACTTCATATGTAGTGCCTTATAACAGAGTATTTCCAATTCCTCCCTTCCATTTATGACATTGTTGAAATTCATCTCACTTATCAATATATTATTAATATAATATAATCACCCAACTCATTGTTATTGTTAGTACTTTAAGTAAACTTATCTTTTAGATCAACTAAAAATAATAAAAACAAAAATTTTATTTAAGCTTTATTTATTTCTTCTCCAGAACTTTTATTTTATTTGTACATATCTAAGTGTCTGATCTATATCATTTTCCATAACCCTGAAGAATTCTTTAACATTTCTTGCAGGGAAAATCTGATGGTGATAAATTTCTTTTGTTTTTGTTTGTCTAAGAAAGTCTTCATTTCTCCCTCACTTTTAAGGATAATTTTTCTGGGTATAGAATTCTAGATTGGTAGAGTATTTTTTTCTTCCACACTTTAAATATTTCACTACCTCTCTTATTGCTCATATGGCTTCTGAACTGCTGCAGTTGTTATTTTTGCTTCTCTATAGGTAAGTCCCTCCCACTTTGGCTTTTCTCAGTATTTTCTCTATGTTTTTAGTTTTATGAGACTTAAATATAATATTTCTGGGTATAGTTTTTTGGGTATTTCTTTTTCTTGTTTTCTGAGCTGCCTAGATCTGTAACTATGTGTCATTAATTTTAGACAGTTCTTAGCTGTTATTACTTCTAATATTTCTTCTACCCTATTCTCTTCCTTCTTCTGGGATTCTGATTATGTGAATGTTATACTTTTTGAAATTTTCCCAAAGTTTTAAGATGTTCTTTATTTTTTTCTTTTCTTTTTTCTTGTTGCATTTCAGCTTGGGAAGTTTTTATTGCTTTGCTTTCAAGCTTATTGATTCTTTCCTCTGTTATGTTCAGTCTACTGATGAGCTGAGCAAATACATTCTTCATTTTTCGTAAAGTGTTTTTAATTTCTATCATTTCCTTTTGAGTCTTTCTTAGAGATTCCATCTCTCTGCTTACATTACTCATCTGTTCTTGGATGTTGACTACTTTTTCATTATAAATCTTAATGTATTAACTGTGGTTATTTTAAATTCTCTGATAATCCCAATAATTGAGTCATATCTGATTCTGATTTTGATGCTGGCTTTATCTTTGAAGACTTTTTTTTTTTTTTTTTGCTTTTGACATGTTTGTAATGTTTTGTTAAAAGTCAGGCATGTTGTATCCAATAATAGGACCTGAGGTAAACAGGCCTCTTGCATGAAGATGTGTGTTAATGCAGCCAGGAATTAGGCTGCATTTAATATTTGCTTTAGCTATAGCTGCCAGAGCCTTGAAATTCCTCTATTGTACTATTTTCTCTCCCCTCTTGATTTTGGGCTTTTCTAAGTATTCCCGCTCCAAGAGGGTCTACATCTTGCAGTTCTTTCAGCTGTAACCCCCTGTTACTATACTGGAACTCTGTTAGCGCGGTAGTACGAGGTGGGGATAGGGGGTGCTGATTTAATCTCAGTCTTTTAGTGGGCCAGTGTCTCTGGGCTGTGAGCATCACAAATGTTCTCCAATGATATTGTTCTACCCTCCTCCCAAGGTGAGACAGGAAGGCTAAAGGGACCTAGAGTTGAATAAATACCCTTACCCCAACTGAAATGAGGATCTAGTATTTTCCCCTGAAGAGTCAGCCTTTGTTTTAGAGAAATACTTTGAAGTATTTCACAATGATAACTTTACCCCTCCTCCTGTTAGTGCCATAAGAGAATCATTCTTGGATCCTAACTGTTAGAATCTGGTGACATTCCTGTAGGTAACATCCCCAAAAGTGAGCACATGGACCTTTCCACAGGGTGCCTGAAGTGACCCTTTGTTATCTTGTCTGGCTTCTCCAAGAGCAAGCAATTAAAATACTAAAATTCTAGTCTCTATAGTACTGAAATGTTTCCCTGAGTATCTTAGAATCATAACTCCTGCTATGCCTTGATGAACTCTTATTTAGAAGTGTAGTATTAATTTCCAAATGGTTGGGGATTTCAAAGATTTTGCATTATTACCAATTTCTAATTTAATTTCACAATAGTAATAGAATATAGTCTGTGTGATTTAATCCCTGAGATTTATTGAGAACTGTTTTATGATTTAGCATATGATTTTCACTTAAATAAATTTGTATTCTGAATTTGCTAGGTATAGTCTTCTATAAGGGTCAATGAGGTCAAGTTGTTTAGCTCTTTTTTAATCTTTACTTATTTTTTGTCTACTTGTATCAGTTCCTGAAGAAGTTTAACAAAATTTCTAACCATGAATGCATATTTTTCTCTTTTGCCCTTAAATTCTATCTGTATTTCTACATGGATTTTGAAGCTCTATTATTAGCTTTATACATATTTATGACTATTTTGTCTTGCAGATAAGTTGATCCTTTTATCATTATGAAATAACCCTCTTTATGTCTAATAATATACTTTGTCTTGAAGTCTACATTGTTTGATATTCATGTTGCCATACCAGCTTTCTATATTTAGTATTTTCATAATACATCTTTTTTTACCTTTTTACTTTCAACCTATTTCTTTACATTTAAAATATTTTTCTTGTAAATGACAAATATTGTTTTATATTCAGTCTGATAATCTCTTCCTTGTAACTAAAGCATTAGTACATTTACATTTAATGAAACATGATCAGGCTTATCTTGTTATTTAATTTTCATTTCACCAGTTAGTTTTCATTTGACCAAGTTTCTGTGCCTATTTATCCTTTCCTGCCTTCTTTTTAGTATGTGTGTTCTAAATTTTTATTCTATATTTTTATTGACATTTTGTCTTTAGCCTGCAGTATCCAGTCATAATATTTTTTCTGAAATTACTTAGGTTAGTTCTTTTTTGCCCTATCCCCTTCAATGTGGTTGTTATTCATTTGAAATACAGTATTACAAATGCCAAATTTTTTGTAAATGACTGGGTGCATGTGTGTTTTATTATATTCTCTTCTTTCTTCCTTGAAGAGTAGCATACTATAGTACTCTTACACTTTGCTGCTTTCACTCAAATATATATCCTAGAAGACGTTCCAAATCTGTTCATAGAGCTCTACCTTATTATTTTTGACAAATGTTTAGTACTGCCCTGTGGATATGCTGTTTATTCAACCAGTCTCCTATGCATGAGCATTTAGGTTATTTCCAATATTTTACTATTACAAACACTGCTGCAATGAATAAGCTTGTGCATATGTATGTTTGTATTGTTTAAAGTATATCTTCAGGTTATATTCCTAGAAGTTAGACTTATGAGTCAGAGGTAAGTGCCTATATAGTTTTTATAGGTAGGGTCAAATTTTCCTTTAGAAGGGCTAAATCAATTTGCATTTTCACCAGCAATGTATGAGTGCTTATTTCTTCACAGCATTGCCAACAGAATATATCAGAATATCTTTTAATTCCCCTAGCCTAATAAGTGATAAATGACATTTCTGTGTTTTAATTTATGCTTTTCAATTATGAGTCAGTTTGAGAGCCATTTTATATCTTTGTTGACAAATTATCTTTTTATGTCATCTTCTTATTTTTCTATTAGTCTTTTAGTCTTTTTCCCATCAATATATAAGAATTCTTTGTATGTTAGGGATACCAGACCTTTGATGATTATGGTGGGGATATTTTCTACCAGTGTATCAGCTATCTTTGACATTTTATATTTTTTTCCATGCAATGTTTTATGTAAGCCAACTTATCAATCTTTCAATGTCTCAGGATTTTGAGTTAACTCTAGATAGCTTTCTCTACACCAAGGTTAACTAAGAATTCATCTCTATTTTCTCATAGTACTTGCAATCTGTGTCTTGTGTGAGATATGGATCATTTTTTGCTAACCAGATGTCCAAGAATCATTTATTTAAAAGTTTGAATCATCTTCATAAATTTTTTTTCCAGTGATAGAACTTATCTTGACAGTATATTTTATTCTCAGCACCTTAAAGATGTCCTTCCAGTGCCTCTGGCTGCCACTGTTTCTGGTAAAAAGTCATCTTTACTTCATGTTATTATTCTTATATTACATTGTATTTTATTTTTCTCTGGCTTTAAAAAGATTTGCTCTTTCTGTGTGGTTTTCTTTCTATTTGTCATTGTTGGGACCTCTGACCTTGAATGTTTGATTTGAAACTGTGTTAGAAATTTTGGGTCATTATTTCTTCCAATGTTTTTCTTTACTCTCTCTCTCAGGGACTCCAATTCAAGCATATTTTACTTTTTTGGGGAGGGGGGCACTCTAGTCTGTTTTTCCCCTAGTCTTTCTTTTTCTATTTATATTTCAGTTTAGGTATTTTCTTTTGACCAATTTGAAGTTCATTGTTTCTTTCTTTTGCTGTATCCGCTTTTAGGCCAGTCTGATTACTTCTTCATCTATGTCACTTTATTTTTCATTTCTAGCATTTTCATTTGATTTTTTTCATAGTTTCCATATCTTTGCTGAAATTTCCAACTGGGTCACACATTTTGTCCACCTTTTCCACAAGATTCATTAGCAGTTTTTAAAAAATCAGTTATTTTAAGTTCTTTATGATAATACTAACTTCTACACTAGCTCTGAGTTTGCTTCCATGGACTGTTTTCTATCTTGTCCATGTGTCATATTGTGTTTTCATATGTATTGTCAGTATTTATTTTATGCTAAATATTTCATATTTTAAAAAAAACAGTAGATACTAAGTATTTTCCCCTAGAAAAATGGTACATTCTTTGTTGTGTCAGGCTTCTAGATTAGTTGCTTAGTTTGACTCAGTTCTCCACTGGTTTCAAATTTTTTATGATAAAACCAAGGTTTTCTTTTGTATTAAGACTTAAGATTTCAACACTGATAACTTTCTAGAGTTTTCATTATGATTAACAGTTGAGTCACCAGCCTTGTTTGCCGTAGGAGATCTCCCTCTCTGCATTGTAGCTGACTACCAGCTTATTAAGTGACTGGGGAGTAATAATTGCTCTCTGGTACCAATATCAGCTTTCTGTACCTTGCAAATCTTTCTTGTTCTTACTGATCTGCACTTAGCCATTAGAGCACATCTACTTTGAATTTGATAAAAATCTTTAATGACTCATAAGGGGTTCTGTCCGCTGTCATACCCTTTCTGTCTCTTATGGAAGGTGGGTGATTTACATTTGAAGTAAACCTTCACGTGCCTCTGGAGATGTCTATCTCAGTTATCTTGTTCTGCTTCTAGCCTGTAGTACACTATCCCTAAGCCCTTGGTGAATACCTGAGAAAAAGAGTTGGAGGATGTGTGCAAGTTCTCCTTGGAATTATAATCCATCATGCCTAGCTATATACTGTTAAGTTTCTTAAAGTTTCAGCTAATTTCTCATTTTTTTCTAGTTATAGCAGATTCCTCCTTCCACTGCTGTATCTGGGATGAGAGCAGCCATGGGTCTTCCATGTTTTATGAAAAACTTTTGATTTTCTGGAGGCTTCTTAATTTAGGTTTCTTCATATTATATCTTTAGCTTTTCAACGGGTTAAAAACAAAATCTTATTTTGTAACTTATGCAAATTTCTTTAGCTGTTAGAATGAGAGTCATGATAGCTTGTACCCTCTACCTATTATATAAAATCAATCTTAGAACCAAAGATATGCCTCCAGGGAGAGACCTGTAATTTATCCATCCCAGGATTCTATCTCAAACTGAAGTATCAGATATCATATGATAGGAGAAAACAAGGGTTACCTTTTGACATTAACCACAAATGCTATGGAATCCTCACCTCCCTTTAAATATCTATTACACATATTTATTTACAGCTCTTTTTTCTTGATGTATTTATATATGTAAACTTTACAATTAAGTCCTCACTTACCATTATCAATGGTTCTTGAAAACTCTAACTTTAAACCAAACGACATAATGAAACCCATTTTACCCAAGGCTAATTGATATGAACAAGAGTTAATTCCTACAGCATAACTCTGGTCACAGAAACATCATAAAACTTCTACGTAATCACCAAAACGTTTCTAATATTAAACATAGAAATAAGTGTGAGCTATACATACATTTATGACAGATTAATAAAAACAAATGAGATAACTGTTTACTAGTTATTCCAGTTCAGGGTTGCAGATGCCTGGAGCCATCTTGGCAGCTCGAGTGGGAAACAATCCTGGACAGTTCGCCATCCCATCGCAGGATGCACTTGCACACACACTCACACTCGCTCACACTGGGATCATTTAGACACTACGATGAACCTAACATGCACTTTTCAGGGATGTGGAAGGAAACCGAAGTACCTGGAGAAAACCCAGGCAGACATGCAGAGAACATGCAAACTCCATAAAAAAAAAAAAAAAATCAATTTTTTCTTTTCAACATTGTAACAAAACAACATTGGACAATATGACATTATTCAAGCACCTGCTCTATCTCTGGTGGTTAGTGTATACTGTGCAATGTGTGACACATCAATGCTTTTTTTGAAAAATAATTTCCAAAACCCATAAAGAATGGTAACCTTTCTGTGCTCCTCTATTCACAATCTCAGCCAAAGCTTGCTACAGCATATAATAATGTCTTCATACTCTCCTTGGAGATATATTTTTAGCTCTGCACTTCTAGGACCATGAAACTCTAACTAATTAAAATATTATCTGAGTATTTGCATGTAATGGGACTGCTCATATTTTCACAGATGGTTTCCCTCCAGTGTCAGATGTCTAAATTTGTTGCTGGGTTGTCTAAACCCTGTGACTGCCTCCTCACAGTATCATGCTGCTGTGGGAATAAATGTTTGTTTGATTTCCTATTGTTTTAGGGATATCTATAGCACTATGTGTGGGCCTCAATTAGAACATTTATTGTTTTATGCCTGTGTTAGAGTCACTTGGATGTTTGGCTGTATATGTTTCTCCCTACTAGGATGGGAGTACTTGGAGGTCGGAGACTGGTCTCCTTCAGTTTTCTATTCTGTATTCCCCAAACAATCGCAGCTCCTACATAAGGCTGTGCAGTTTGTGCACTACACAAAGGCATTAACCAAGATGGCAAGTAAGGGCTGAAAACGATCACTAGCTCTACTAGCCAAGCTTTGCGCCTTGGTCCAGGGATTGAAGAAAGGTATATATTTTAAAATATTCTTCTGCCAAAGAACTTATCTCACAGTTTATCCTGCAGATAGTGTCTTTTATTAAATTTTACAAAAGCACAGTAGCCTGGAGTGCAATCCATTCCACATAGTAAGTGCTCAATATAAATACATAGTTTCTTTGTTGGACTGAGTCGTAAGAAAAAGCTTTAAATTTCAGCTCTGCCTCTTTGTTAGTAATTCTTAGAGATCAAAAATATTGTCAGGAGTCCTTTAAATTTGATTTTCTAAAGAGCTCTTTCCATGAACATAAGTACCTCTGCTGTATTTCCACCCCAGCAAAGGATCTTCTGCCTTCCAGACATGCTAGGACGAGCTGGAGACATAATGCACATACTCCTATGGAGAAAATTCTCATCATTAATCCTATACGCATTCTTGAGTTTCTCAAGATCAGCTGCAAATCAACAAAGAGGTCTCCCTCCTACTTATCCTTTTCCCCAGGTTCTATAAAGTAGAAAACCTATATAAAAGAACAGAAAAAAATATTTCCTTTATCTGTGGCACTAGCATAGAGTTGTGCCTCAAGAGAAGCTATATCTGTAGTTAATCTTAATGGCTATTGCAATCATTAATGGAGACTTAAATACACATTTACCCACACACTGTATCCACATGATGTACCGATCCCGTACTGAGTTGCAAGAAAAGAAGTGCATTTAATGATTACCTACTATGCTTCATTTGCTATACCAGGTATGAGTATATAAAAAAAGAATAAGACATAGGTTTTGCCCACAGGAATGTTAAAGTTTGGTTAGAATGGCACTGGGAGAGAGAGTGATCAATTCTTTTGCAGCAAGAATTGTATGGATAATGAGCTTCGTATTTCATTATCTGCATTCACAGACAGCCAACAAATTGGACTCAGAACTCCGTGGGAAAGAAGACCCTCCTCCTGCAAAGGCCTAATTCTTGCCTGAGTTCTTGTTTCAATTCCCTTATAAGTCTTCAGGACCTCATTCCAGCAATTATCTCTTCTCCTCCTCCGCTCTATAACCTCTCCCACTCTTCTTGACACTTATTTCAAAAATATCCCTTCACTCAGCCCACATGTCTCTTTCAGACCCTCATCATGCTTCACCAAGAGGATGGCAGCAACCTTCCAGGTCATCTCCCTGCATCTAGGCATGATTTCCTATGCAGCCAGTACGCTACTGCTAAAATCAAAATCTGACCACATTACTTTCTGCTTGAAATCTTCAAATTCTCCATAGAATTAATTCCTTTTTTGCATTGTAGAGTTCTTTATGACTTAACTCCATTTATCTCTCTAGATCCATTTCCCATCATCTCTTTTAACCTCCTCTTCTCGCCTATACTTTGCATGCTACACTTAGATAACTTATTACCAATGCATGTCATCATCTCTTGTCTTCCAACATTTGTAAGAAATATCCTTCTTCTTCATCACCTAAACCTGACCTACATCATCCTATTCAGCCAAGGCATCATTTTCTCTGTGATAACCAGTTTCACCTTCATCCCATGTACTTTAATACTTTTCCTTCCTCTGTGGTTCCATAGTATCTTGCACATACCTTAATAATAAATCCCATACCACAGTAATTATCTGTTTCAACATCTGTCTTCCTCACAGGCTATAAACTCCTTGAGGATAGAGACTATGTCTTTTCACCATTTTTACATCCAATGATCACCTATTTTACAATCTAATCAAATGGTTAGGAATCACTCCTAAATCCATTGTTTAGGCAAATAATCGTGTGTTGGCATCAATCAGTTATTGCCATTGAGAAAACAACTCCAAGAAGGCTGGAGTGGGTGTGAACAGAAACTTTGGGTATGTTACATACACATGCACACACAGACACACACGCACAAATTCATTTGACACTGTATTCAAAAGCTATTTTGTCCCATGTTCTTCCTTCCTTCAGCAGGAATTTATTAATGGTCTACAGTGTACAGCTGCTGTGCTACGTAATGGGGATAAAATGATGAATAATGAACAGACATAGACTCTGCCACTGTGGAACTTTAGTGTTCCTAGAATGCCTTCCATCAATGCATTATGTCCTCACCTCTCTGGAAACTTGGCAATGCTTTCTTCCCTGGAATCCTTCCCTGATTCCTAAAGAAAAGGTTGGAGGCACCTGGGACAGAATACCTCTACCTGTACCACCTATCATAGTGTGTTGCAATGATCAACTTATTTCTGTACCCCAAATGAATATAAGCTATAAAAGGAGAAGAGAAATGCTTTTCATTTTTATTTCCCAATGCTCAAACAGTGCCCAGTGAAAAGAGGTGCAAAATAAATATTGTTTGATAAATGAGGAAATGATCACCTGGCAATAAACAAGGCACTCACTGCACTAAAAAGCACATATTTCACTATCAATAACCAACATCTGTGATGTAGTATCCTGTTACTTTAAAGATGATTTTCCAAAAGATATGTTTCACTGCAAAAGGAAAATGATATTATTTTAACTCTTTGAAGCTGCAGCTTTAACATGTTGTTTTATAGTTTTCCTTGGAATAAGAAGCAGACATAAGATGTCATTGCTCTCCTGCTGTTAACTTTCATATTAGGTGGTCTTCAGGCTACTAAAGCCTGACATCCCATTACTATCCCATTTATAACTATGCCATTGATTTATACATCATTTTAATGTGCCCTCTTCATGGTAAGTTAATGTCCCTCAGGAAACAGCTAAAAATAATGAGTAACAGAATCCATTTCCATAGGAATCCTATAGTGAGAAAGTAATAGGAATAAACCATTCATCCTAGAAATTTAAATGCTAAATACTGGGGGAGGGGACTTAAGCTCCACAATAGAATCTCGATTTTTCTGCATTTAATAGGCTAGATAACAATGCTAGACAGACTGAATATCAATTTTCCATACACAATTATTTGTAAGATCAAGAAAATATGAAGAGCAGGATAGTATCACTGGAACACTGATTTCAAATGTGAAATAGATTACATTTGATGAAGGTAATGTATACTTTTAGATTAATATCTAGCAATAGAATTTGAATGCTTGTGGCAAGGATATCTGAGTATTAGAGAAACACTTAACTATAGGACCTTGTTTGAAACTGAGCCCAGTTAGTGATATCTTAATTTTTTTTAAGTTTATTTAACTGAACAAACCTAGAGAACAATAAGGAGATTAACAATTGTGTTAGAAAATGTAGTTAGAATTTAAGTTAATCTTTGCAGGTTAAATGTATGTATTTACCTTTATTTTTCTCCCAAAACTTCACAAAAATGATTATGAAGGGTTTTCTTAAAATAAAAACCCAAAATGTTAATGCAAACAGAAAAAGATGGCAGATAGGAAAGGACACTTTATCTGAGAGAACTTCATGTCCACCATGTATGAAAGAGCAGCCCAAATCTCCATTTTCTACCTTGATTACCCTGATTATTTCTCTCCCCTCTACTACTCAACATACCATAAATCATATTATATTTTATGGCTTTATTATCTGTCTCCCTTTGCTATTATTTAAGCTTCCAGTGAGCAGGGGCTTTATTTCTACTGTATTTTTAAGACCTAAAATAGTGCCTAACATAGAGAGAAGGCATGTAGTAAGTATATGTTGAACAAAACATTGACACTTATTTGGAAGAAGGAAAGCAGATAGTATAATGGAAGCTAATGTACCAGAATAAAGAAACTAAAACCTAAGTGGCTGCAGAAAGAGATTCTGATAAAATGCAAGTCAAATCCAACTGAAGAATTCCCAAAAAAAAAAAAAAAAAAACTCAGAAAATTAACACATGGGTTCTTCAGAGGACAGAGATGCAAGATTTTGGGGGGAAAAATTTAAATGGTTCAAAACCTCAATAAAGACAAATTGGACAACTAAATCATTTTTTCAAAGCTCCCACGATACCAATAATTACATTAAATGTTAATGGAACAAACACTGCAATTAAAGGGAGGGGTTTGACAAACGAGATTCAAGTAAGCAGGATCCAACTATATGCTGCCTACAAGAGATACACTTTAACTATAAAGACATAGGTTGAAAGTAAGTTGATGGAAAAACATGTACCATGAAAACCATAGCATAAAAAGCCTGACATAGCTAGATTTAATACTAGATTTTAAGATGAGTATTACCAGAGAAACATTTTGTAATGGTAAAAGGAATATATAACAATGATAAATATCTATGTGCCTAATAAAAGTACATTAATATGGAAGAAGCAAAAATTGAGAGAATAAAAGATAAAAATGAAGAATTAGAGAATTTTTTCAGTTTTCAGAAATTTGACTTTAATATACTTAGGTTTACATCTTAGTGCTTTGCTTAGGGTTAACTGAGCTTCTTGAACCTGTTAATTTGTTTCATCAAATGAGTTATTTTCAGCCACTATTACTTAAAATATTTTCTGCTCCATTATCTCTTTCCTTGTATGAGACTAATTACATATATATTGCACATATATGTTTGTCTTTTCTATATTATCCTATGGGTCCCATGGTTTTGTTAGGTGTTCATTGTTGTTTTTCTGTTTTGTTTTGTTTCCCTCTTTTCTTCAGAGTGGATCATTTTCTTGATCTATTTTCAGGTTTATTGAGTCTTTCATTGGTTATCTCTATTCTCCTCCTAAGCTCATCTAGTAAATTTTTTATTGGAGATATTTTCCATTTTAGTTCAAGATTTTCTTTGTAGCTCTCTTTTATAGTTTTACTTATGAGCATGCTTTCCTTTACATCATTGAGCATAGGTATAATAGCTGCTCTAAAGTCCCTTTCTGCTGTTTTCAGCATCTAAGTCACCTCGGGTATGTCCTCTGTTGATTATATTTTCTTCTGGGAATGAATCAACTTTTCTAGTCCTTGAAATGTCAAGTAACTTTTCATTATATTCCAGCCATTGTGAATGTGGTGCTATCATGACTCTGGATTCTACCATATTCCTCTCAAAAATATTGCCATTTTTGTTCTAGAAGGCAATTAAATTGGTTAGATGCAAACTAACCAGACAGATGAAAACTCTGTCTCTTGGGCTGGCAGTTCAAATCTCAGCTAAGTCTTTTTATCCATAGTAGGGTGCTTTGAGTCTTCTCAGCGCATGAGTGGTTCCAGAGTCAGTCTGAGATTTGAAGAGAGTTTACACCGAGAATTCAAGGCTCCACCTCTCTCACATTCTCCCTTTCAGGACTCTTTTTCACTTTTTCATCAGTCATGGGTTCCCTGAACTCTGTTTTCCAGTTGTTCACACCATAAAATTGTGAGTTTTCTATCAGCATTTTGTTGCTTAAGCAGTGCTGGCTACAGCCTGTCCTCAGGCTAAAAACTGCCAAGATAGACAACTCACCTGTGATAGCATTTTATCTCCCGAGTCCAAATTTTGCCTGCTTTTGTTCACTCTCCTGAGCCTTCAAGTTCCTTTTATGTTTTACCTAGAGTTTATAGTTCTAAACTAAAGTTCAGTCTTATAAGAGGTTACTAAGCCATGCTGGAAATAAAAATCTTCTTCCATCATTTTTTCATGTCAAATTATGTTAAGTGCTGAGAGCAAAACATAGTAATGAAGGACAAAGGAATAATAGGTCATAATAAAAGCAAGGTGTTTATACTGGGTGTCTAAGAGAGGTAAAAAGTAGATCATAAAATATAGTAATGAGGAATCTCTCACCAGGTGATCCTTAGAAATCTTGGAAGTATCTGGGTTGTCTCTCGACAGGAAGGACGACTTCATACTAGAATCAAAACAAATGTCAGCCCTTAGTGAAGTAAATGGTTATGGTAGGACTGGCAAGATAGGGTCCATTTATTAAGACTAAGATTCAGGTACAGAGAAACAAGGCAGAAGCCTATCCAGTCCCAGGAAGAGGGCCAAGTATAGGCAGGTTTGCATTGAGGTTGAGTGGCAGTATGTCGATGAGAGCTCCTGCCTTGAGTAAGGGTGGGAACCCAGAGCCTTAGGTAAAGGAAAGCTTTCAGAAAGACATCAGATAACCTCAATTTCAGAAGCAGAGAGTCTAGAGGCAGAGCCTGGCTCCATCCATTGTTATAAAACTGGTTCACAGAAATATTAAGTTCCTAAAAGCTCTATTACCTCTTCTTCTTAAGGAAGAGACCCCAGCTTGTAGCTTTTGTATTTTTTACAGCACTACTTAGCAACAATAATGTGCAATCACCTGGGGATCTTTTTAAATAAGAATTCTGGTTCATTACTTCTGGAGCAGGGCCTAAAATCCTACATGACTAACAAGGTCCCAGGTGACGTCAATGCTGCTGTGGACCACGCCTTGAGTGGCAAGGTTTTATATGACCTCAGGAGTAGAAATAACCCCCTTTATTTCACCTGCCTGTTTGTCTTCTAAACGAGACAGTATCCTCCAAGTTCTACCATGCCACCCTTCCAGGATTCCAAAAGAGCCCCTGTGTGGCAGAACACTAACCTGATAATCTGATGTGTCACGACTCACCGTACCCTCAGCACCCACTCAGTACAATTCTCCTCTCTCCTTTCCATCCTTGTATTCTCCTCCTGTGCTTTTTCTTCTCAGCCCAATTTCTTAGCATGTATTTCTTTGAAGATAAGGATTGTATCCTTTCACCTAAGTCAAGGCCCTTCATACACAGAAGGTGGTCAGCAAATATTTGAATTATAAATAAATGTAATAGGTTTGATAATCTACACCAAAAGATGAACTGAAGAGTTTCAATAATTTTACAAATAGCCCCAAACATCAGGTCTTAAGGAAAATTTTTGGCAGCCAACACTTCACCCTGACCCCTCTCCCCGCCACTCACACACAAAGTACATTTCAATATCTTCAATAAACAAACATCCACAGCCACTATCAGTGAGTGCAAAGTTCTCTGTGCATATTTCAGATGATAGTAATGGAGGATTCTAGAAAAGCTCTGGAAGAAAAGTTAATTTTTGTATTAAAAGCAATAAACTAAATAATTTTGAAGTTAAATTATTGATTTTAATGGATTTTGAAATAACATTCACTGGAATAGCAGCATAATTTCTGTTTCTCTGGAAATCTAATCTTGCATAAAGTTGGATAACTTCTAACCAGGGAAGGAAGACTTCAGGTAACTGGATGCTAGAAAGTCACCTTGTCAAATCTTTCCATTGACCTTTCCTTGGCAAGTCTCTGGTAGAGCCTGAGACAATCTCTGCCTCTGAAACCCCTAGAGGAATTAGTTGGATGTCAGAGATAGAGGAAAATGGGTCACTGAATAGCAATGGGATGGTTCTTGGGGAAAGTGGAACCATTGCTCTGGCTTTCACAGAGATTCCCATAGGTGATGATTTTGGGCTATACCACATGTCATCCAAAGTCACAAGGCTAGAGACAGTCAAAAGTACATATACCAATAATTACAATGACAATAATATTAATAACTTAGCATGGGAAGTGTTTTATAAAGTCCTTTAGTATGTTTTCTCACTTGATTGTACAATGAATGACCTTGTGTGGGACCCAGTTTATAATAAAAGGAAACTGAGGTTCAGCAGAAAAATGATTTGCTCAAGTTCACACAACTGGCAAGTGGAATCCCAGAACTCATGCTCCAGGCATCCTAATTCTTAATCCTGTGTTCTCCCACTACCTCATTTTTCTCAGCAACTCTGTTAGCCACCAGTAAACAGAAAGTGGCCACGGGTGTGAAGGCGAAGATTACTATAAAATGACTTTTCAAAAAGAGGATGAGGTGAATCCAAGATTTTAGTTCTTGAATCCAAAACATGTTGCTGTGCAGTGTGGGTAGTCTGTCTACAAACAGGCTGGTGGGTTTCATGGACACCCACCATGCAGTGGAAGTGCCTTCCTACCCCAAGACTTTTCTCAATGCCGAAATGCTGAGCGGATGAGATCTGAGAGAAAATTCAGAACCGTCAAGATTAATAAGAAGTTATAGGAGATGCCAGAGGGAGAGAGGCTTATACAAGTCTGCCTTGATAATAGCCTATGACCACTATGGCCAGCAAGAAAGAACTCATGCCCCTCCGGCCTGGTGAGGGTGGAAGCAGACTACTGGTATGCTTTGTATTACCAATTGACCAAGAAACAGAATGTTTTCTAACTACCATAGCAACAATGACTGGAAAATTCTGCTGTTATCAATATACTGTACATCTTATGGAAATAGAGCAGTGCAGTGCTCACTGCAAAGCCCCACTTAGATCTCTTTAGCAAACATGGCATTGTTTCCCAGCTACTGGAATGTTGGCTGCTAACAGTTCACAGCTACACCTTTCTGCTGAGAATTTAACTCAGCAAATGAAAGCCACCTCCCCTGGAAATACCTTCCCCAGGGAGGCATACCACACACAGGGCCCGACTAGTGTACGGGCTACCCTTTGCCTCAAGGTGGAATAACTCTGAAGAGCCATTCAGACTCCAGAGCTATCTGGGACTGGGGATTAGGGTGAGCTCTAGGCTCAGCTGAATATTTGCTTAGCTACTTTCTTTGCCATGTCCTGCTTCCCTCACTCCTTAAAGGTTCACCCAAGCATGCTCCTGCAAAAAATCATTTGTATAACAATGCCATGTCAGGCTTCTAAGAAACTATACTTAAAACAAGGAGTGATGCATTAATCCAAAGGAATCATATTTTTCACACCCCTAAAAAATTCCATTTATTAGGTAGCAGGAATTCTGAAGTTGTGTGTGTTTATCCTGATAAACTTTTCTCTTTCTTAAAATATAGTGCATAATACCTTATTTAATGCCTTTGGGCATATTATAGCATATATGCTTTAGGAAATAATAATAATGATTGCTAATACTTATGAAGGGCTTTATTTACTATTAAGGCATTGAAATCTCACTACAATTCTCGGAGGTAGGTTCTATTATTATCATTCCCATTTTACAGGTAAAAGAAATGTGATCTAGAGAGGTTAGTTACTCTGTCTCAAGATCACATAGATGGCAAGAGTCAGAGTCTGAACTCAGTTCTATGTTACTCCGGACCCCAAGATGTCAACTGCTATAGTAGTTTTAGAAGTTAATATACCATGCAAGGGCTATATAAAATGATGGCTGAAACAACCAAGTAATTTGGGAAAGTTCTTCACAAACTTTCTACTTAACATACTCACCGTCACAAATCATACAATTCCACATCAATTAATTACCTGTAATGTCTCAAGCCTCTCCTGCCTAGAGGAAGCTGGGTGAGGATCAGGTCTGCTTGGGGCATTTCTCATCAGACTGTGGTAGGACCTAAGGGCTGAGTATCTCTTACCCTGGGTCTCAAGACTCAGATGTAAGTTCATGTATTGGAGGAGGCTCATGTCTAAAACTGGGATAACATTGTAGGCTGCATGCTCCAGGAAGCAGACCCTGAGACAAGAACATAAGTAGAATTAGTTTGTTTAGGAGGTGATTCTAGGAAGTATCAGTAAGGGATGGAAAAACTGAGTCAGGGAGAGTCTCTGGGAGAATATAACACACATTTCAGAATCAGTTCATTCTGGAGACAAGGAAGCTGGGAAATTTATCCACCAACTCCCATCTGTCATCGTCGATGGTTGGTTTCTTCAAAGAGGGGTTATCTCCCTAGGACTTCTGCCTGCTGCGGGAGAAGGCTCAGCTTGCTCCTGCAGCCTGAGAAAGCACTCGGGCAGAGAGCTGCAGTGCTTCCAGTTAGAAGCATCCACATGTAAGGGAATATGAATATCAAAGGGATATGGAAAGGAACTGACAGCATCTGCCATAAATAACAAAACTAAAACTGGGTCATGGAGCCAAATGTTAGAAGGGAGAGCAAGGGCCGTAGTATGCAGCCAACACAGAACTCGTTGTGAGCACAAGAGTGGGAGAAGTGAGAAAGAGCAGAGCAAGTCAGTCAGAGTCAGCTTGAAGCAATTACAGTGGATTGCTGCTGGCTGCTGAGATACACACACCCAGCTCGTATTGGTATATTGGACCCATTTACTGGGGCCAGATGAGGTAGACTATTAGGACAGCAAGAGGTGATCCATATTTAGTAGCATATCTACCATTCCTAAGACCATCTCTGTAAAATGTCAATAATATCTACCTACCTCCAGAGTGGGGGGGATAAATATCCCAATCCCTTTAGAAGACAATAGTCTCTTTTCTGCATAAAGGTATTCCTGACCCAAAGCGCAAAAATCTCACATGTATGTGCAAGTTTGTGTCCTGTGCATGCCAACTTCATTCTGGTTTCAAGTCTAAGGAAAATGTCTTGCATCCTGAATCCCACTAGGGAACGTTGTCAATAGTATGGGGTATTTTGCTGACATTTTATTTGCTCGACTCACTCCGAAGCTAGGGTAGGTGATGTTTATTACTTAGGACTTAGGAGGATTCCTTGCTCAAATGAGCCACTCCTGTAAAACTGTAAAACTGGTGCTTCACTGAATGGCATTATGTTCCAAACTTGGAGGCCCATTAGCTTGCCTTACATTTACTAATAGAAGAAGGAACCATTAAAAATCAAGGAGGTGTTAACATGGCCAATAAGATATCAGAGGGTGTTTGGGGACCTCATTCAGAGGGAAAATAAATGAAAACTTGATGATCTTGTGCTAGAATTTTAATGAGATGCCCCAAATTAAGCCAATGTATTAATAATTCCTCCAAACTGGTTTCGCGACAGTAAAACTCAGCCTGCTTTTTCCAGAGCAGGTTATTTCAGGACTGTAAGATAGGAAGAGAGCTGAAGGTCAGGCCCCCAAATGCATCATCCTTTGGAAGATAAACTGCATCAACCAAGGTCAGGCAGGTTTACTGCCTGGCTCTGATCTGTTTACTATCAGAGCCTTGGCCTTTATTAAAGTCCTGAGGATAAACAAGTAGCATGGGCTACATTTTTGGATAACTAATATTGCAATCTATATATTTACTTTAAGAGTGAGTGTTCTCTAATGCCATATGGTTGCCTTCGATGGGCTAAAGGAATTGGAACAAAATAGCGATGGAGATGGAGAAGGGAAGGTAGCATCGAAGGAGTGGGAAAGTGCACAAAGTTCAGACTCAGATAAACCCAGGGTCAAACCACACCTGCCCCAGGTGCTACCCATGTGACTTTAGGCAAGTGTTTTTAACCTTGCTAAGCCTAAGTTTCCCCATCTATAGACAAAAAGGTTAATAAAACCTATCTCATAGGACCTTGTAGAGAGAAAGGGAAATAATACATCCTAAGTGCCTAACATAATGCCTGCGTCCTTAGCAAATGCACAATAAATGGTAGCTATTGTTGTTGATGGGGGAAGCACAATCTAAGTCTCAGTTTCTGTGTTAGATGCATTGTATAAATTTTTTTACTAAAATATCAAAGTAACTTTGTAAGTAAGCATCATTATCCCCATTTTAAGGTCAGGAAAATAAAGGCTCAGAGGGTCTGAGTAAATTGTTCCAGGTCCCATAGCCGGTGAGTGATGAAGCAGGAGCTTCATACAAGCCTGGTGGGCTCCAAAGTCTAAGCTCTTGGCACCATCAGATACGTCTCCCTGTGTCCTGGAGGGGTGCTCACTCACGTGCTCAGCTCCGCTGGGCATTTAACTGGCTTCAAGTAGTGCCAAGGGATGCTCTCTCCAGGGCTGTCATGGGCAGTGCCTTGCTTGGTTGCATCCATCGGTGGGTGGCTGTACATGGTGCTGCCCTCCCTGCACGTTTTCCAGGGTGGGAAGTGGGGTTTGACACTGTCAGGGGAAGTTCACACAGACCCGAATTTCTCAAAGTAAAATCTATGGCCTTTGAAAATTTTCTTGATGGCCAGAGAACAGATCCAAAAATGTAAGTCCTTTTTTCAGTTCTCGTGATGCATCAATTTTCATTTTTATGTATGACTGAGTAAGCCTCTGAGGCCTTTAGTCTAAGGGTTACTAAAATTTGGTGTTTATAAATTGAGGTTAAGCCATTTACCAGAATTTGCCAACAAGTCTGGCTTTAAAACCTGGCAAAGCTACAGTGGCCACACACAAAGAAAAGATCATTCAAAAAAGCCACAATTTCAAGAAAGGGTTATTTGAAGTTAGTTAGAATTGCCAACATTTTGACAATTCTTATGATGTGACAGGCAGTTTGTAAGCACTTAGAAATATTAACTTGTTTTTAATCTTTATAACATTCCTGTTGTCACTATTTTTCAAATGGAATATCTGAGGCACGAAGAGTGAAGCGAGTCACACCAAATCACACAGCTAGTGGGTGTCAAGCCAAGATTTGAAGACATGTAGTCAGGTTTTAGAGTCCACACTCTTAGCCTCTGGATCTTTCCTTATTTTGTCGCTAACAGTTACTGTTGGCTTCACTTGGTGTGGATTGTTTGGGTACTATTACAAATTAACAGATAGCTGGGGTCAAAATTTCCAATTACTAAACTTTAACAACAACAAACACGGCAACATCTATAGAGCATTTACTTTGTGCTAGTCAGAGTTCTGAGTACATATTCATTACCCTTTCACCCTCATACCTAGCTTACAAGTTAGGAGATTGAGGAGTGGAGAGGTTAAGTAACCTGCCCCAAATCACTTTCACACAGCCAGTACGTCCTGGGAGCAGGAAGTCTAACTCTAGACCCAGGCTCTTAACCGTACCCTATGCAACTCAGAAATGCCTTGTCTGCATTTGGGGGTCTTTTCTCCACCAGAAAATAAGAATGGGTGGGGTAAATGAGGTGGGAGGGATTTTGAACCCCTTGCTATAGGCCATTTTCAAAATAGTGTCAAGAGAGATCAGTGACAGCATTCAGAGAAGCAGCCAACCACAGAGAGAAAAATTAGCATTCTGGAGCAGTCAGTCATAGCCCTGCTGTTAGCAAAGAAACTAGATAGGAAAGTGGGTGCTATGCAGGAATACAGTGTGTCTGCCAAATAGAGGGACACAGTGTGGCACTGGGTACAGGGCTCCAGGGCCAGATGGGCTCTGCCATTCCCCATGTGGCCACAGGCAAGTAGCTCACCTTCTCCAAGCCGGTTTCCTCATCAGCAAAACATGGGTGAGGACAATCTCCATTCCACAGAGTTTTGTGAAGACTGAAAAGATAACAAATTTAATGCTCCTAGCACAATTTAGGCAGCTTATATTTTATGGAAATTAATGATAGTGAAACACTTCCAATCGCTTTATTTATATCATTTTTTAAATGAGCAAGTTCAAATCTCTGATTTAAACACATGGTAGCTATGGCCCCACCTTCCTAAGCCATATTTGATTTTTTTTTCTTTTTCCTTTGTATTTGGTTCCTTGAGAAAGAACAATTTTGACAATGCTTCTGATATAGCAAATGACCTTCTTCAGTCCAGGAGATCAATTATTATGCCAGCTAGGCTACATTGGTAGTGTTTTATTTAACTGTATTGAAACACCAGTGTATTGTCTCTGGGCCGCCGCTCCATTTTATGCAATTTGGTGGGTGGCTGTGGCTTTTGGGTTTGTTTCAGGGGCTATTACTTTGCCAATCCAATTTGCATAATTCTAATTATTTGTCTTTGGAACTAGAGGCCTTGCCAGATCTATTGAATCTTACAGTCGGGTCTGAGGGACATGAGCTTTTTGGTTTTCTTCATATCAACCAAAAGGAAAGAGGCTCAAAAAGCTGGGTCATTCTATTCCATTTCATTGCTACATGTTAGTTCACAGACAAACAACATCTCTGTTCCACAAGTACAACAAGTAGTTAGCGAGCACATGCATGCCATAGAATCTTGCAAACAGGCTGTTTCCCGTACAAACATTGATAAAATGTACAGAAATTAGACTTTACCCAAGATCTTCAGCCTTCCTCATCAGATATCCCTCTAGAACAGTGGTTTAATTTGCATCAGCATCAGTTGGGAAATTTACTAAAGATACAAATTCCCGGGACCTCTCTCCAGAGATTTAAATCCATTCAATATTGGGTCAGGCCCAGATAACCAATAGAGTTAATAGGCTTGACAATCTTCCCTCCTTTCTCCACTGCCACCTCAGATTCTGGTATAAATGGGTCCATGAGAACGCATTTTGAGACAAAGTGCTCTAAAAGGCTACCTACGTTTTTGTTTTGTTTTGTTTCTTTGTTCCTAAGGTGAGTTTCAAAGGGTGCTTAGACAGTCTCATGGAAATAATTTATTTGAAATTGATAATAAAAAGTCACAGGAATGGCGTTTTGATCTAGTGGAGTGGAGAAGAAAGAGCAGGAGATTTGGAGTTAGTCAAATCATCAGTCAAATCCAGACCAAGTCACCTACTAGCTGGGTGACTCTGGGGAATCCCTTAATCTCCATGAGCCTCAGTTCTTTATCTGTAAAATAGGAATAATAAGCCCTGAAATTCTTCTCTGAGTGTTAACTGAGGTATCTTAGCTGAGTACAAAACAGATGCACCCAAAACAGATGTGCCCAAAACAAAGGCACCCACTTTGTATCTGGGTAAGAGAGTCCATAATATGTGCTAACGTGTCCCTTTCTTTCAATGATGCTAATGCTTTTCAATAAGGAAAATAAAAGTCAGTGCTATTCTGCTGGGTTGAAACAGGGCCTTCCTGGAGATTTTGCCCCTAACTATTTTTTTTTTTTTTTGTCTTGTGCAGGTGGCCTCCTGGAAAGGCAATGAAGATTGGGCAGACTCCACTCAATACCCATGGGTGGTGTGACCCAGAGGCAGCCTAAGTCAGAGAAGACTGATAGCTCTGGACAAGCTCCCGAAGAAGCTCTGGCATCCAAAGAGGCAAAGCGCCTGCTGCTCAGATGCTATGGGACTGTGCATGTTCTTACGCTCCACGTAGCCAAGGTGACCCCTAAACCCGAAGGTGAGAGTAGAAATCAGTGTCCAACAGGCCTAAAAAGGCCCTTTGGTCCCAGTGTTTCTTCCTTATACAGTAGGGGCCGTGTTGATGTGTCACCAAAGACACTCTTTCCTTTGGGCCCGAGACTACCAGGTTTAGAGGATTAGTTGATAAAACTTTTAGCAGCCAGTCCCTGAGTCATAATAGGACCCATTAGCCCTTGTCAAGGTGACCCTAGGCTGCTAAGTTACTCCATAATGTCTGTTTGGTGCTAGCTGGTTTTCCCATGAGGCCAACTGAGCATGAAAAAATAGTAACTATTATTTTCACAAGGCATTAAAATAGTTGCCATGGGAAAAGTCAGATCTTTATTAGTGGATTTCCTCCCTGATTTTATAATTTTGTATTATTTTTATATTAAATCACATGATGGGGATAGAGTGGGGAGACAAAACTTTTTCAGGACTTGAGGACTCCATGGGTCTTAACCTGTCCTAGAGTCCACCTGCAGAGGGCAGAGTCAAGTAGGTGGAAGGCTACTCCACTGATAGGATCAGAAGGGTACCAAGGTCAACTCCTGTACTCAAAGCTCTGCCCTGAAATGTCCCCTCCCTACCTGAAATGTTGTGGGCTTCTGTGAAAAAAAAAAAAAAAAAAATGAGAATGTTATCTTAAATCATTATAAGCTGTTATTGGAGAGTAATGCCAAATATACATGCTCAATATTGCAAAGAGTATGGTCCTAGGAAAATAAGAAGTAGGTCACAGATGCTATTATGATGGGCACACACTTTCATTTTGAATTTTCAAAGAGAGAAAATGGACCTAATTGTAAAGTGTGACTTTGAGAGAGCAGAGCTTCAAGTGGGAGTGGGTCACAGAGTGGGACACTGAGCAGTTTGCAGAGCACATGAGCACCCTGGGGTAGGTGGAAGGATTAAAAAGAGGAACAACGAGTTATAGCAATTCTGCCATGGGCCAGTAATTCCCATAACCACTGAAGGACAGTGACATGCTTTCCAGTCACAAGGGACAGAGCCGACTTTGGGTATTCTTTGCCTCAACTCCAAATGGTGCTTTCACACTCAGATTTCTCTGTCTCTGTGTAGGCACAATCCTGTGGTTCCCTTTCTGGATATGAGAGTAGAAGAAGATTGTGTCATTAAGGATCAGTTTGTTTTCATGCAGCTTGGGTTTAATTTTATTCCTAATTGTCATTTCAACTTGGTTTCCTTGTATTATTTCACTCTGAAAGTCTTGTCTCCCTAACTGAGTCATAAGCTCTTTGAGAGAAGGGGTCCTGCCTTCTTTATTAGTGTCTCCCTCCGTGCACAAGACTTGATAGATGTTGAGCAAATGCCAGTTGACCGATTGATGACCAGATCCTTTCTTTTTTCACCAAATGTCAATTTGGCTTCGGTTCCTATGGTTGACTCACTGCTCCTGTGCCAGTTGTGAGAAGTATTAAGCCTCAGGTCCTAAAAGCAAGCTTTGCTGGGCTATTAAGGCAAGCGGGGGGTAGGGTTAGGGTATTCAGGAGGAGTGCTGTATCCTTAAAACATTTATTTGATGTTATAGCTCATTGAACAATGCCAAAGATTCCAATGATGCCACTACTTATTGCTATCCAGAAGTGAAGTGAAATTGGCGACTAACATATATGCTGTTGCTTTCTGCTTTTATGCAGCTGGTGTTATTCTGGAAAGCATCCTTTTTCAGTAGTACCAAAGTACTTCATCAGGCATGAATTTCAAATCATTCCTTTGTTTATTCATTCAACAAGATTCTTATTGAATAACTATTATCCACCAGGTACCTTTCTAGAGACTGGGATGTGACCTTAGAGCACAAAGAACATGAGTTTGCTACTAGTCATCTACCAAAAAATTACTCCCTCCCTTCCCCAACCAAGCCTCATAAAGGAAGCAAGAACAGAAACTACCATACTGTTGTTAGACCTTTGAATATATTTTCTCATTTAAGCCACACAATAAACCTTTATAAAACTGAAGCATGGAGATGTTAAAGGAACTTCTATGGGTCTCACAGCTACCAAGTATCAGAGCCAAGATTTGAACCCAGGCCATTTCCCCACATGACTGGTTTTTTAAACACATTCACCAACACCATGGGTTCCTTCTCGGCAGTGTGTTGATTCTTATCACTGTCAATAGTGTGCTATCTGATGACTTCTCTATTCCAAGAGAGTCAAGTGGGGTTTACAGTAGATCCTGTAAAATAAAACAATTATCTGCAGACATACCTCAGAATTGCAACAAATGGTCTTGAAGTCAATGTCAGAACACACGCACACTTCCACATATATGGAGCACTCCTCCAACACAGCAGACTGAGTGGTAGTAGTCAGGAATTACATGATAGTGGCAGCGCTATTTCTTGAAGCTCGCATGGCAAATTGCAGGTTGTTCCATAGAACTAGGATTCACCACATTCTGAACGTGACCTGGGGACAAACGCATCACAGGCTGTGCCAGCAAAGCTCAGGATCTCCATTTGAACTCCCTATTATTAATGAGTAACTTTGTTACCAAGTCATGACAGGTAAGCAGCACCCAACCAGAGTTTCCCTGATCCACAAAATATAAAGCATAAACCTACTGTCTGCCCTTTCCTCTCTTTTTCTGTTTCCTTTCCATCACACCAGGCACCTATTAACCACCAACCCCATCAATTCCACAACCTAACATGCCCTTGAGTATACCTTTATTTTTCATCTCATCTCCATTGGTTCAAACCTTTATCATTTGCCACAGGATTACTGCAGTTGCTTTTTATCTGGTGTCTCAATCGCCATTGCATCTGTTCTATAAGCTGATCCTTCCAGAGTAATCTTTAATAAATCCAAATCTATAATTTACCTCTGTATTCAAAATTTCTTACTAACTCCCCACTGACAACAGAAAAGTCATATCTTTAAAAGCTACCCTGGCAGAGCCCTTAATGATCTGGCTTACTTCTACTTTTCAGATCGATGTAAACTTTCAGTATGAACACCATAACTTTTGTTGTGCAAAAATACACAACACTTTTACATCAGTGCTTTTGATTTTGTTGTGCAAAAATGCACAACACTCTTACATCTGTGGTTTTGTTCATGTTTATGCTTCTTTAAGAAATGTTTTTCCTTCCCTTGATGAACTCCTGCACATCCTTCAAAAGCCAATTAAAAATTTTTCCTCTGGGAAATCTTTCCTAACACACCCACACAGACATGTTTGTAATTTGTTTGTGCTCCAAAGTACTTTTACACATATTTATTATCACACTTGAATCTAATTAAAATTTATTGGTTAATTAGACTAGGAGGTTCTCAAGGTTAGCAGCAGATTTTACCACGCCTCTCTACTTGAGACGATGTTCAGGAAGCATAAGATTTTTGCCTTCTTCTTACCAATATCTCTATTTGCTCATTTATAAAATTAGAGGCCTGGATGAAATGGGCTTTAAAAAATCCTTGTAGCCAAACAGTCTTTAGGTCAATACATCTGCATGGCTTCTTCAAGTCTTTGCTTAAATTTTATTTTCTCAGTGAGGCCATCTCTGACCACCCTGTTTAAAATCCAACACTCTTTTTTGGCACATTCTTCCTTCCCTGCTTTATTGTCTTCATAGCACTTTTCTCCCTATATTATACTTTATCATTTACTTAAGTTTTTTTTTTTTCTTTTTTTGTTGTTTGTTTATTTTTTAAGACAGAGTCTCACTCTTGTCACCCAGGGCTAGAGTGCAGTGGCATCATCATAGTTCACTGCAACCTCAAACTCCTGGGCTCAAGCTATCTCCCACCTCAGCCTCCCAAGGAGCTGGGGCTACAGGTGCACATCACGTCTGGCTATTTTTTCTACTTTTAGTAGAGATGGGGTCTCCTTCTTGCTCAGGCTGGTCTTGTATTCCTGAGCTCAAGTGATCCTCCCGCCTTGGCCTCCCAGAGTGCTAGGATTACAGGTGTGAGCCACTGTACCCAGCCTACTTAGGTCTTTTGTTTATTGTTTCTCTCCACTAGAATACATTCCCACCAGGGCAGGACATTTTGCCTATATTGTTTCCTACTGCATTTCTGGCACCAAAAGTGATGCCTGGCATATAGTTGGCTTACAATGAATCTCTGTTGACTGAATAAAATCTCAAATGTTAGAGGTGAAAGGTTCAAAGGGATAAGTTCATCAACTAGATTATATACGTGTGTGTGTGTGTGTGTGTGTGTGTGTTAATGACACCTAGTCAGTGGTCAAGCCAGGATCAGCTATGAGAATGTGGGTGGACAGTGGGGACTACAGGCTGATTGACAACTGTCAGTAATAGGACAGTTTTACTGGAGCAAAGGAATGAAGGTACCTAAGAATCTAAAAACAAGATTAACCAGGGTAGACTCTGTAAATAATCCTCCCATAGTCCGGTCACATTCCCAAGTATAGGGCATGATCACTATCCTTTGTGCATTTCCCAACAGGACACATTGTGACAGGGGACAGGGAAAGTTTCTGCCACAAGGAAAAGCCGGAGTCTTGAGCCTTCAGCCTCTCCTTTCTTTGTTCTTCCCTCCCCTTTGGAACTTACTGATCTACACTTCCTCCTCTCTTTTCCATAGCAGGATTCCTAGAAAAGGCTGATCTATACCACAGCACAAAATTCTACTGACATCTATCATCTCTCTCAAGAGTGATTGACAGTTGCCAACAACATAACCCACTAGAACTAAGCTCTTAACTTGGTTCACACTAAGTAAAGGGTTCATACATTGGCAAGTAGATGGGGAGATGGTGTCTTTTAGACATCGCTGAAGTCCTGCCATGCAATTTTAAATAATCAGCTAGGTGTAAACAAGTGGCACTAACAAAGTATTTCTGAAGCACTTCCCAATGTAGCCTCATTTATCTATTCCACACTCTATATTCCATTTTAAGGCTTATCTATGAAGTTGCAGTCAGTGTCTAGATCATGGCATTTAGAAAGCAGAAAGCCCACAATCTACCTCTTCCTGTCTGATTGTACCATTGTACTAGAGGATGTCCTTAAAGCACAATACAGAAAAGCCTATCCCTTCCAGTCCTGGGTAATTTGGAAGTGGGTAGAGGGAAGTCAAATACTGATTGTGAAAGATGTACTCTAAGGCTCCTGTTCTTCAAATTCCATGATTCTTGGAAAAAAGTTGCAATAGAGTGGGACCCAGTGATAAGCATTCTAATAGGATCGGGAAGCCAGAGGACTTTGGAAGTAGTTAGGGCTTAAGCAAATCTCTCTGGCTCTGCTAGGGGGAACCTTTACGAGGGAGAGCTTCTGTACTTTCCTTTTTCCAACAAGAAGGCAGTAGCCATGGGAAGATGGCCACGGCAATAGGCTACTAGAAGGCTTCTTGCTTCCTATCACCTGAATGGGATGTATTAAGGAACCCAGAAATTCCAATTTGTCACAGGTTAGGGGACCCAGCGATGCTTAAAACACAATAAAACAGCAAAGGACTGCAGTTGGAACAGAAAAGCCACTGTAGACTCAGATGTTGAGACAATGGGAAAATATCTAGGATCCTAGGCTACAGCAGTGGGCACTAGATGGGACATGCTGTATCATAGCAGTCACCAGGTTGGCAAGCAGACCAGACTGGCCACCCTCCAGCTGAACCAGCAAGGACCCCTTTAACACTGCATAGGTCTGAGGAACCTTCCTCCTCTGCTGCCATGAGATAATATAAATTATACCCAGACAGCACCTTGGAAAGGAGCAGAAGAAAGAGAAAATTTTGAGAATTCGAGAATTTTCTTAAAAGGACTAGCCAGCAAATAGGTTCCTTATGTGGAGGATGAGATGAATTATGGGAAAATTAGAGTAGCCACATTTGCTTTGCAAATCTGTATATGAAGGGTGAGTATTTTTGCCACCTCGGTGCATTGAGGCTAGCAGGAGCTTTCCTAGGATTTTAGAGGTTCTGTGTGCAGAAAATTTTTGTACCATAGAGTGATTACAAACCTCAGGCTAACATAAAAAATTCTGAGTTAAGGCTATGACCCAGGAAGAGTGAGGATTTGCAAATGCAGATAGAGGATAGTCAGCATAAAGTAGAAAAGAGGGCTTAAGAGAGGTTATCGCTAGAGCCTCTTCTTGTACTGTAAATTTTTTAAAAGTAGACCCACTTTTTTCAGAGAAAGAAATTCAATATTATCAGTATCAATTCAAACCTGGAACATATTTGGAGATGGTACTTTTGGAAAAAGAGACTAGACTCCACAGCTAATGTTTCATAACGTCAGTCCACTCAAGGAGATCCAAGGAGTTGGGAAATGGATCCATGCCAGTCCTGGTATTAGAGAGCCAGCTAATACTTATCCTTCTATTGAGCAAAACAGCTGAGGTTAGAGAATATATAACTACTGGGAGTAAAGGGGACCATGGCTAGAGATAGGGTTGTATCACCAATCTTTATCTGCCAATGCCTTTAGATGGAGATAGCTATCTATCCCCACCCAAGTATTCAAGATCCACTAGAAGTTTATCCAAGCTCAGTGGAAGAATTTCCTACACACTATCAGCAGCTCCTGAAGGGTGAGGGGTACAGTGAAGTAAAGTACCTGTATTGGGAAGAGGCTGTGCCTTCTCAGAGGCCAAATAGTGATATAAGGTGAAATAGTCAATCAGTAGCAAGACTTTCTAGCCAAACTTTGAGGGATAGGGCAGAGGTTAATAGGGACATAATACAGGATAATCAAGCTCTCACATTCTTGGAAAAAGGGAGAGTAGGACCTTAATCATGAGTACATGTCTTTTGCAGGAATACAAAGGTTTACTATGGTGGCATACTATGTTTCACATATATCCCAATTTCGGATCCCGTATCAATAAGTTTATCTTTCTGTTTCCTACACTCTGTCCAACTGCCATTAAGAGTTAATGATAAAGCTGACATTGAGAAGAAGGAGATTAAATTCATTGCAGAAGCAGGAATTATAGTAGAAGGAGTCTGAGGTATAGAAAAGAGGGTATTAAGAGAATATTCCATAATATGCCAAAATAAAAAAAAAAAAGAAAGAAAAAAAAAGAGAATATTACTTCTTGCAGTCTGAGGCAATTTTGAGAAAAAGAAGACAGAAAAGAAAAGTGAGGCATGTGCTTGGGGACACCTGATTATCTTAGAGAAGTACAGGCAGAGAAAGGAAATCTGAAAGCCTAAACATATGCCCTGAAGAGCCTGAACATCTGCCTAAAGTTGTTGCTAAATTATTACACTGGACTGTTTATTGGGTTATTCTAAAATTTATACACATCTCATTTCTGAGATGCTGTTGGTTTATGAGGAAGAACAAATAAGTTATAGCTTAAAAAATAACACCATAATTTCTTGGAGCATCTGAGGGTAATGGAATGAAGCAATTTTACAATCCTGTTGTATTATAAATTAAATTAATAAGGAAATAGTGTCCAAAAGGCCAATTAACAAGAAAACTCTTTTATTGATAGAAAAGCAAAACAAATTTTCCATGAATTCTAATATCTGTTTTATTCTATCTGTTGGATATTCTCAAGTTCAAAAGTCAGTTTTTCTGTTGTTGTCGTTGTCGTTGTTGTCACTGTTTGTTGCTGTTGTTGCTGTTAATCTCTCTATAGAAACAACCCGATATAATCACAAGTGTCGGGGAAATATCCCTACCTCAATTGGGTAGGACCACCTTGATGAGTTATTGTCTCCATTTAACTTTAATTAAATTCTTATTCCCAGCTAAGCATTCCTACATGGCACCAACTGTATTATTAGGTTGGTGACAATAACAAGTATTAATGTCAAGCCATATAAGCTGTTTCTTAAATGTTGCCAAGTAAATAAAAAACCAAATCAGAATCAGATTTATTTTCAGTGCAATGATTAAATACTCTTCTATAGATAGGGGAATTTACTCTAATATGAACTGAAACATCTGTGAGCTACAATCACTAGTTCCAAAAAGAATGGCCCAAATAAGTGGCTTTTCAGATTCAGATTCAAAGTCCAGATTCACATGGGAATGGGCCTGAGGAGCCTGGTCAGGTTAGATTAAAGTTTCTGGTTCTAATTTAACCTATAACTTCCACATAATATCAGCTAGCAATTGCTTGACTGTCATCCACAAAAAAGCATTCAAAGCATATGTCTACACAATAGAAAAAATAAAACTTTGACCATTATCTAATCAATTCAATTGATGCAGATAGAAACGGTGGAAAAGTCAGATGCCAAAGAAGTTTTTTTAAAAGCAAATTTATCCATATTTTCCAAAAGCTACTTATCAAACTAAAGAGATAATGGTCATGTTTTTACTCTACCTTTAGCTATGCAGATATAAGTTGTATCTCTACACAACATACAAGTTGGAAATGAAAAATCGAACCACAATCTAGGTTTCTGGTCTAGATGGCCCTAAACCTCTTCTGGATATTTTTGTTTTCCATCTAGATATTTAGACCATATTGAAATGGTCATGACTTTATTATCATTGCTACATTTGAGTCACTAACCTAGGAAAGGAAGCTTATCTAATTACCAATTTTCAGAGCTAACTAAGACTCTCCCCTTTCCTTAAATAAAGAGAAAGTCATTCAGATTTGACCCCAGAGAAATAAGTGCATGCATACACCTGACTTCTTAGTATCCTCTCTGGATAAGAGGATGGAACAACTATTTGGTTTCCATCTCATTCTTGTAATGACAGAAAAGAGAATACAAAAAGTCCATTGTAAATTTGTACAAAATGTATGCGTATATAAATACATATCTATGGGTGTATATAAAGTCTAAAGATTATATCCTTCTACATCTTCTAGATTCAGAGACCCATACATTTGACATAATAGTATTTTCTCTCCAATTTTCTCATTTTTAAAAACAATAAGAATCAAGCATGCCACCTTATTATAATACTGAATAGCAAGTGCAGAAATTGAACTGTAGCTACAGGAGTTTGAAGCAATTAGTTTGACGGGACATCAGTGAATAAAATCCTTAAAATAAATTTAGCTATTTCCAGATTGCCTTTTGTTTCATATAAATAAAAACCAAAATGCCCTGTTGGTAGCATCCCAAACTCCTGAGACTGCCAATTGAGCTCTATAAGAAGCAGTGCTTTAAACAGGGTCTGTACAAATTGCTTAGATATGTGCTTATTGCAATAATTTGGTGTGGGGGCTGGCTTACTGGAATTTCGTGTAATTCTCTATCTCATAGAAAATCTCAAGTGATACCACCAGAGTCTAGGGTTCTGAATATATCAAACTCAGTATTAAGTTTGACTCACAAACTGCATCATCTTTACATAGAGCACTATTAAAAATACTAAACCATAGTCAATTAATGGAGAAAGGCATACACATTCAAAGGTGCACAATAAAAGCATATTACAGATGTGTGCCCATGTTTCGAAGTATCATGATCCTTTTATACAATATACATAATACTTTTATTTATTTTGCTCCCTCTATTCCTTTGGGGAAAAATAATATAGGACAATTTCATTAACTACCCCTCAGGGTGTACAGGCTGCTACTTGGAAGGGGATTATTATTGCATGCCTTGAATGCACTATGATTCATAAGGCAAGAACATATGAGTAGCTTCAGCACCAAGAAAATGGAATCATCATCCAGCACTGCTCACGACACATCTTATTGCTTTAATAAAATGGGAAATTATTCACTGTAAAAAGTGCACCAAATAAAGGGGAAAAGTAATATCCATGCATTTAGTGGAGCTCACTAGAAATGAGGAAGCTCCCTTCTGGGTCCCTGATTCTATTCAAATTTCAAGTCCGAAAGTCATTCTGTAATAAGGTATTAAAGAGCTACCGCTGGATGAGAGTAAGCTACAAAAATTAATGGACTTTCTTCTTCACAGTGCCTTAGTCATTCTGATGTACAGTGTAGACCTTTGATGCACTAAAGGATTCCCTAGTGGCCTGAGGGAGTTAATGCACTCTTTAACTTATTACTAGGAAGTGACTAAGGCACTGGAGAGAATCTGGTTCATTGTTTAACATGTTGTACCCAAAGGTTATACCTGGTCTTCCTAATGTTACAACATGGCATGTTTCAGTGATGATCCTCTGTGCTTCAGGAAAGTATCTGGGTGGATATCTAATGGGTGATTAAAAATAAGTTTATTAAATTATTTTTATAAAAGATGCAGACTGCGCTTGGGCAATTTACTAGATGACTGAAAACATCAGAGGTAATGTTTTCTTAAGATAAGAGCACATATGCCCAGAACCAAGACACAGAACCTAGAAAAACTAGTTACTTGGGAGAGGGATGCTCACAGGGGCCCTGTTGCCTTACACCCTGCAGGATAGTAAGGACTCTTTTGGTTGAGCTTTGTGTAGATCATTCTCATTAATACATTTCCTAAACATTTGAATAGCTGTCAAAGACTTGGCTTCCAAACAGAGATACCAGTGTATATAATTAAGACTATAAAATTCTTCTGGCCCCTTCTATCATCCATCCAAAGGAAACAAAGTGGTCAATAGCCATAGGCAAACTCCATTTCTCACATAGGTAGCCTTGCTGGCATTAGGAGTGAGAACAAAATATTTCTCTTCTCCTCTCACTTTCTTATTTTCTCAGTATTTTTCATAAGTTCAGTGAAGTTAGCTAAGCCAGACTGGAAAAGAAAAAGAGAGTCCTTTCTTTGCTGCAGGCACAGATTTCTAACTAAACAAGCTGCAAACATTTTTGTCTTATAAGTAATTACTTGATTTAACTTCTCTTGAAATTTGCATGTCCTGTCATCCAAATTGCCCAACATCCCCACCAGTCTCATCCCCAAACACATACAGTACAAGCAAGCACACACACCACTGCCTCAGGTGGTAACTGCATGCAGGGAGAACTACAGGCACTGTTTAAATATTAACCATGTTTTAATAGATGGCATTCCTGCACATCCATTATTTGTTTGTTTCTGTCGTGGTGGTTGTTTCTGTTATTCGCAAAAGAAAAAAGAAAACATGTGCATCATCTTTTTATAACAGTCTACTACAGAATAAGGTACAAAAGAACACTTCTGGAAACAGGAGAAGCCAGGTCTGCGCCACTGAATTTCTCCATCCAGTGGTAACCATTATATCAACAGCTGGAAATTAAGAACAAGAATACACAGTTTGGAGGATGTAGTACAGAACTATAGTTTTCTTCTGTATTTGGTACCAATATAATAAATATATAACAAAGGTGCACTTGTTCTAAAAATAAAACGGAAACATTCTAGTTGGTTAGATACTGCAATTTCAGTACTGCACATCACCTAATACTTTTTTTTTTTTACAAAAAGTTAACTTATGCAATGTTTAATAAGAAGAAAACCAATAGTGCACACTAACCCGATTGTATAAAAAGAAGAAAGAAACCAACCAAAAACCAGAATAGTCACTTTCCAAAACAGCCCCTCCTCCGCCTGCACAACCAGAGGAAGTAACCAGTACAGTGAGGCGATTTCAGCACCAGACTTGGCTGGACAGCTCACGGATTCTCTGTAAATCCTGAAAATGTCACAAGTCCAAAGTGTACAGGTGGGGGCGGGGCAGGGAGTGAAAGCGTTAGATTTGTTTTTTTTTTTGTTTGTTTTGTTTTGTTTTTTTTAACTCATTTAAAGATGTTAACGTACTTATGCTCGGCCAGCGAGGGACATTTTTAAAAAGCAAATTAAGTGCTCTGCTCTGGAAAAAGTAATGGTTAACCAAGAAAAGGACTGACTGGAGAGGGGTACCTCTCATAAACGCTTTTCTGAGACTTTCTCTGTGGCCTCTTGTAGTCCTGGTGCTTAATGTAGACGTTTTCTTTATAATATTCGATTGCCTGAGCCCGGCTGAGGGTGGGAATGGGGCAGGGAGAGGAGGGGAGCTAAAGGAAAAGTGAAAGCTTAGGGGGGCAGAGGGGAAAGGAAAGAAACTAAACCTTAACTTGACAGCTATATACATTACCGGGCCCCCTCCTCTCCCTTTGCTCCGGTGGTCAATGCCTTTGATATATTTGGTAGCTTGTTTGGTTTCTCCTCCTTACTGAGGGGAGCACAGGGAAGTGTGGGAAGATGCATCCTTCATTGACAATGAGAAATGATGTGATTTGTCATGCGCTTGGATTGTGTTATTAGCATTATAATAATTACTATAAATATTAATAAAGTATTATCAGCGTTAGTTCTTCTTCCGAGACTTTCCTCGCCCGATATTTACAAATAACCGCACAGTGCCTCGGCGGAGGAGAAACAGAGTCAGGGCAGGGCGGATAAGGAAACAAGGAAGAGGACAGAGGGGCCAGAGGAAAACGGAAAAGGGAAGAAGGAGGAAAAAAGCAAGGATGGCAAAGATGCTGGAAACGAGGAAGGGGAGAAGAGAGGGGCTTAGACAATCAGGACAGTACCACCGTTTGCAAAAGGCCCTCGCCAGCTGTGTCCAAACAGGAGGAGGCTGCGTGTGCTCCTTGTGGACTGGAGGCTGGCGGTGGAGGCGGAGGAGCACAGGGGCCCTGGCACGGCAGGCCAGGGGACGAAGAGGAAGAGGACGACGACGACGAGGCGTTGGAGGGGGCGCAAAAGGCTGAGTCCCGGGGCTGCCTCTCCAGCCGGGTTTCTTTCGCGTGGTTTGGGGCCTGCCTGCCTGGCCGGGGCGGCCCCCCGCCACCGCGGCTGCCGCTGCAGTGATCCCGCTCGTATTCCTCCTGAGCCCTCTGCATCTTCCGCTTCTTCATCCTACGCTTGTGGATGTGGAAGGTGGAGAGGGACAGCACGATGAGGCAGAAGATGAGGGTGACCAGGACAATCAGCACCAGCGTGGAGGAGAAGGACTGGAAGAGCTGCTGTCCCACCTGCGTGATGCAGGTGCCGCCGCCGCCGCCGCCTCCTGCACCCGAGTCGCGGGCATTCGCGGGGCCGCTGCCGCTGGCGTTGGGGGAAGCAAAGGTCCGGTTGAGGAGACACGGCGGCAGCGCCAGCCTCAGCTCCTTTGGCGCCCGGGCACTCATCGGCACTGGGCTCAGAGGGGCCGGGCCCACTAGGCTTCCCCTTCTGGGCACGCTGTTCCCACCAGCCAAAAAGAGGACGGAGCGGACGCCACCCAAAACTACTCCCTGGCGCGGGAGGGGGCGTGCGCGCGCGAGCCAAGGACTGAAGGAGCAAGTGCCGGCGAGCGAGCCGGCCAGGAGCGAGCGGCGCCGGCAGGTCCTCTCCGGTCCCGACTCGAACACGTCTCCGCGCGCCCTTTTCCTCCGCGGAGGCACCAGGCTGCAAAGAGAACAGGCTTGGTTAGGCTCCCGGCCGCCGCTCCAGGGAGTGCGGAGGTCGGGGAGGATCAGCCACCACCGCAAAGCGGCCCTCTGGGCGCACTGCCTCGGCTGGGCGCTGTCCAGTCTTCTCCTCCGCCGGCGGAATCCAGCCCGCCCGCCCCTGGCCGCGAACCAGAGCCACCAGCTGCCGCTCGCGCCACTCGCCAGGAAGGGGTCCGCGCCGGCACCGCGGAAGTGCAGATTACTCAGCAGATAAGGCAGCCTCCCCGCGCCCTTCACAACTTTCTAATTATTGCAACAGACACGCAGCCGCCTCGCATCACGGTCCCTACTCCCCAGAGCGCCGACTCTCTTTCCTGCGCCCTCTCCGTGGACGTCTTCGCCTGGATCCTACCCTCCCCAACACCCACTCCGGGCGCCAAGAGGGCTCCGGGTACGCAGCCCTCCCCTCCCTTCCCCCAAGACTCTCCCACCCCAGACGGCGTCAGAACCCTTAGGTCCCGGGGGATACCCCTGCCACCACATCCCATTCTGCCTCCGTCAAGGGCCGCGGCTAAGGCGCAGGATCGCGCCCCCATCCTTTCTCCAGCTTCTTCTCGGGCACCCCCACCCCGACAAAGCAGCTGAAGCACCTTTCTGAGCTGACACATTCCTGCAAACGCCCCCTTCCTCCTCATCTCCCGGTGCCCCCAACTTAACTGGATCCTGCTTCTTTCCAGAGGAGCTAGAACTGGCGTGGGGGTGGGGAGGGTTTCCGCCTCAAAGTTTGGGGAATAGACCTGCTCTCCGACCTTCCTAGCCCTAGCCCAAGGGCCCCAAGGCTTTTCCCCGGGACCAGAGCCGGACAGACCCGCAACGCTCAGCAGAGCCTTTTTGCCGCTCCCAAGAGGCGGCTGCAAACTGTTGCACTGCGGAGTAGCGAGGCAGCGCGCAAGCGAGCCGGAGCCGGGGCCCGGCCGGAGCAAGGGCAGGGGCAGGGGCAGGGGCAGGGGCAGGGGCAGGGGTGGGGCAGAAGCGACCGCCAGGGGTGCCTGCGCAGGCCGCGTGAGCTGTCTTCCCCTCTCGCGCCCGGCCGCCGAGTCACCCAGCCATCCGAAGCCTTTGCCGCACCGTGTCTCTTACCTGGGGCCGCCGGCTGGCTGCAGGGAGGGAGCCCCCGCCACGCGGCTGCAGTGGCGGCTGCAGGAGGCGCGGAGTGAATGGGCCAGAGACGGAGCCGCGTTGCCGCCGTCGCCGCCGCCTTCACCACCGCTTCAGGGAGCTGAGCTCGCAGCCTATTGCCAGAGAGGCCGGTGACGTCAGGCAGCCACCGCCAGGGCTCCAAGCCACCCCTCAGGCCCCCACCCACCCTCATACCCCAACACCTTGTCCAGGCATAGTGAGCCTCTGACACACACCTCCCGGTTCCCTGCCCTTCTCCTGCCCAGGGGCTGGGAGGAGCAGCCCCCACCCCCACCCTGAGAACAACCCACCTTCCCCACTCCCTTGCCTAGGAAGGCTTGAAGCTTCAGTTCTCCAGCTGTCGGATTTCTCTCCCTCAACCTTTTCGCAAATGGCCCCAGGATCACATTTGTACACCCTAGAGAACCACCTCCCCTCGGTGCGCAGATCAGACTTTCTCCCTGGTGGTAGATGAGGGGCCCCAACCTCCAATTCCTCTCTGTGCTGCCCTGGTTCTGAATATAAACTGCTTGTATTAGAGAGACAACAGGGACATTTCTCAACTGAAGTGTGACAGAACCCAAAACACAAGCGTGAATCAATCAAACAATCCGAATTAACCATTTTCCTCCCCTGGAGTCTCCAACTTATCTTTCACACCACCTGACCCATGATCCTCCTCTCCTCCTTCACGTACTCATCTCCAGGCCCAAGACCCCACTCACCATATGAAACACCCCTTCTAGTGTGACAACCTACAGACACTCATCAGCACACAAAGCATACAGAGGCATACGAGGCAGGAAGACGTAACTACTCAGAAGAGTGCAGAAATGAACTGCCCTGCGAAAATTCTGAGTATTATGCCTCTCACAAAGTGCTCCTTCGGTGGCCCTAATTCTTATTAATCTGTTCAGTGCATTTGCTGTAGTAGTGAGAATAGCCTTTCAGCGCAATGGATAGAACTTCCAGAAGGGTTTTTCAACAGCCTCCTTAAATCTGGGCAGTCTAGTCAACTGTTGGTTTAGGGACCTTGGAAAAATACGAATAGTGCATTTGGTCACAGTAGCCAGCTTTGAAATGGAGTGTGCTCATTTTTCTATTGGAGATGACAGCTAGGAATAGTACCTAAAGTCATTGTATGGTTTTTGAAGGCACTCGGGTGTCTTATTAAAGGAGTATTTTCTTCTTCCCTCCTTGTCTTGTTTTCTTCCTATCTTTGAGTCTAGCACAGTGTCTGTACCATACTTACTTGCTAAATTGAATGATGCAAGTGTACATTGCTGCTTTTTCCTTCCACGCATCAGAAATGAGAGCTAATAGGAATGACAGATGCTCACTGACCTGCATGTATTTTCTGTACTTGTAAAAAAAGAGGATCTGACATGAGGATAAAATTGTTGTCTGTCTGTAATCTGGGGGTGGGGGGAGTCCTTTCTTCTGAATCAGTGTTCCTTTCCTGTCCTACTTCAAATTATTTTCCTTTCCTTGCCCATGACTTATATATGGCAGAAGAAATACATCATATATCCCCCAAATTGTTTTTATTTATCTGAATAAAAGTCATCAGCTTTATAGTCATAATTATCTCAATAAAAGAAAGTATCCCTATATGAGCTAATACTTCAGTGCATGCTGAATAATGCATGATTGCTTTGGAAGATGGATTGACGTCCTTGGCTGTTAGAGTCACACAGTTGCTGATGGCCAATGACCCCAATGCTAGCATAGCATTGCCTGGAATGAAGGCACATGGTGCCTGTAAGAGCCACCTGCCACATTTGAACATTCTGACTTTGGTGGGCTCAGGAGATATAGTGGTAAGCCTTGTTTTGTTTTGTTTTTGTTTTTCACTGTGACCACTACGTGAGACTTTACCATTGACAACTAACAGGCAATACCCCATTTTTGCTCACTCTTTTTGCTCCTGAAATGTTGAGGCTAATCAACATTTTGAAAAGCAAATCCAATTTTGAATACTCAAAAAAAAAAAAAAGTTTGGCTATTTAAAGAGACACTTTAACAAAAAAAAATAAAAATTAAAAAAAAAAAAGTCCTTGTAAAGCAAAGAATCTTTACATGATTAGAATTAACTCTCAACGGTCTGTTTTCTAGATTTGGAGGAATGAGCTATTGGGTTTTCCCTGTGGGGAACATAACGTTACAATATGTTGTCACAGGATTACAATACGTATGTAAGGGGATTCCTCTTGCTCACTAAGCTTCTAGGACATGTCAAGAGGCTGCCATTGTTATTCTTTTGTTACAAATGATGCCGTCTGTCATATCAGGAGTGCTAAAAGTGTCTGCACCATTTTACATAACCTATGAAAAGACAAGGTCTTAACCTGGAGAAGTTTTGCAATCTACAGCAGATGAATATGATTCACAAGGCAATGGTATTTAACTGAAAATGATTTAGGTAGATTAAAGACATCAATTTTAATGTTATAAGCCCAGGACGTTTTTTTTTTTTTTTCCTTTCTCTTTCAAGAAGAATAAGCAGTAGGTTCATAATTTGTCCTTACCCAGAGAACAAATGTGCTAAATACGAAGACCAAACTGGGCAGTGTGATCCAAACCCAAGGAATAACAGTGACAGCAAACATGCACACCTCTTGGGCACGTAGGAAGTGATCCCACTGAGTTGCCCTATGATTTGGGCACTTCTGGCTCTAGGTCAAGGCTTCTTCCAGACAGCACTATTGCTACCACCATTTTTTTTGGCACCAAACTTCCCAAGCTTCACTCCCAAGAGTAGAGAACAAAGAAACTTCTGAGATTCCCATAATCTTTTCTTGTGATGGAAAAGCCCCTTTGAACTCAGACATATTCCAAATATTTAACAGCATATATTCTTTGCTCTCAAGTTTAATGGCAGATCTCTGTCTAACTTAGAGAGGAAGTGTCACCTGGGCACCTGTACATCAATATAAGAAACACTGAATCAATAATAATAATAATAATAATAGCTATTGTCATTATTTGTAAAACACATATTGTGTACCAGGCTGTGCTTGACTCTCTCTGTATTAGCATTAATCCTCACTACAACACTGGGAGGTTACTTTTGCCAAAATATAAAATTATTTATTTATTTATTCTTTCCTTCATTCACTTATTTGTTTAACAAAAATCTCTGAGTACCTTTGAGTATGTAAGTTGAGAAAACTAAAGCTCAGAATAATTTAAAAAGACCTATTTAGGTGCTCGTGTCACCTAATAAGAAGTATATTATTACATATATCACTGGGCTGAAATATAGGTAGACTGATTCCAAAGTTAGTATTCATCACATAACTGGTGGCTTCTCTCTCTCTCTCTCTCTCTCTCTCTCTCTCTCTCTCTCTCTCTCTCTTTCACACACACATCTCTATTTCTATTTTTATTTTATCTCTATATCTATCTCTTTTGATTGAGGGAAATAAGTATTATAAAACTAGAGAGCAGCAGCAATGCTTGGTTGAAGCAGAGGAGGGTGAATGGGATGGAAAGGGGAGGACTCTGTATTTGGGGTTCTCCCCTCCCACTGGTAACAATCTACAGGACCTTCACAGACTTCCTTGGAGTGAGCAGAGTCTAGTTTGGAAACCACTCTAGTGTACCAGGTCATTTAGGCAGGTCATTGCAGATCACAGTGCAACACAATACATGCCAGGCTTCTCTTAGATTTACAGAGACTTTTCCAGAGGATGTGCACCTGATCCTGACATTTTGCCTAATCTTTTCTCTCCTCTACTCTGGGCCTCTGCATATGTAAAGAGGTATGGCTACATGTTTTCATGCTCCTGTTAAATCAATTACTGCCTCAGCCAGCAACTAATTAAATAAACAAGGTTCTGAATGAAAGCCCTGACTTTGTTTTAGTTATCAAGTTCATTTCCAATTCAGTCTCCTCATCTATAAAATGGAATAATAATGATGATAATAATAGTGTCTTCTTTGCCATGTTATTTTAAGCACTGAGCATATAGCAGGCATTTAATAAATAGCAGATTATTACATTATGAAAGAAATTACTAAGATCGATATTGTATCCCTGGTAATAGATGCATTATATTGCTTTGGACATCAAAATTCAGGAAATTTGGATAAGTTTTAGTATCCTTCATAGGAAAGGGACTTAAAACAATGCTAGACAATGAGCAATTGAAGGATTTAGGAATTCTAATCTTAGAGATAGAAAGAAGTGAGGGATGCATCACAGCATCTTCAAATCTTGGGAGCATCATCAATAGAAGATTAATTTATCCTACTCTAGAATGCTCAAGAGGGAACTGAAATATAATGGAACATGGTGTGAGATGCATATTTCAGTTTATTATTTCAGTAGTGGAAAGACCTTTCTAACAATGTAACAGTTATCATCTAATCAGCAGTCTTCAAACTGGAGGAATCATATCTCTGAGAGTACATTAAAATTTTTCCAGGGAAATATGGATATGTATAGTTTTAAGGCAATTACTTTCCAAGTCCTCTACTTCTTTGTGTACTTCCCCTAAAATGTATCTATCTGAGGTTAAAACTTATCCTTTGTCACCACTCCTTGTATTTCCCCTACTTCACAAAAGAAAAACAGATGTCTCACCAGTCCTCAATCTTACTATAGTCCATCACTCAGGATGTAAAACCCCTTGGGAAATTAAACGAAGGAACATCTTGAGGATGTGTGACTCCCAAGAGAGGTGACAGGTATCATCTAGGGGACAAACTCATTTTAAGGCTCTGTGTCATATCTATCTATATAGCAATTTATCCTAGAGTTATAATTTAAAAGTGAGATGGTTGTCACAGAGACGAAAATATTCTGGTTTATTTAAATTGAAAAATGAATGCAGACTTTTTTAGAAAAACTAAGCCTGATTTGTCTATTTAGATTGACAGTTTGAACTGGATTTCCCTGATAGGTAGTATGGAAGATATGTTATATAAATTGAATAAGCTAAATCTATTGATTCAAGGTTTTGACAAATTATATTTAAAGCGCATACAGAATATAAGATATACCAGAAATTATCTCCTTTGAAACTATTAAACTTATGATTTAAAAATTGTGTATGTCAACTTAAAATGTGCAAAGGAGTCCATAATTTTCCAAAATTGTTTTAGGTAACAGACAGGCAAAAAAACTTTGAATATTACTATTGCAAAGTATCCAGCTCCTGTTACAACATCTGGAAGGACTCAAACACAAACTAGACCCATCAGGGATGTCATACAGATGTTTTTACTGAGGCAGGAGTTTGAATCAGGTGGCTTCTCTAATTTTAAGAAATACAGAGAGCCTAGGCACCTTTACATACTCATCAGGGCATTGCTAAGCTACAGTTGCAAAAGCATATGCCTCATCCCTTTATACCTCATAGTAAAAACCATTCTCTGATCAAGTCTCAGATCTGACTAAATCTGGATATTTGTGCACAAAGTGAAGATTCCCCTTGCTACATTATTCTTGACCAGGAAACACATTTATTGAACAAATATTCATGGAGTGTCTATTATGTGCCACAGTGTGCTAGGTGCTTAGTACATCAATGATCAAGGGAAAGTGTTTGCAGTCAAAAACTTACATTCTAGTTACACACATGAGTGATTCTGATTATCTGGCCAAATGCAAAGAATGTTAACAAGCCCCTATTTTTAAAAAAATATTTTTTAAATGAACTATCACTCATGTCAAAGAACCAAAGAATGTAAACTAAGTAGACTGATGGATGTGAAGTTAAAGAGGTACATGGGTAAAGATAGATGGACCAGCAGATGTCAGAAATTTGATAAGATCTTTGTGGCCAACAGCTCCCGGATAATGACAGTTTTGGATCATGATCAGAAACTCAGTGGCATATGCTTCTTTTAAGTACTGGAGGCTGTGAATCTGCTTCTCATGAGAAAGATAAACTGAAAATACTTCCACCATGCACAAAATGCTATGCCTAGACTAGCGTTTCTCAACCTCCACACTAATGGCATTTTGAGCCAGATTATTCTTTGCTGTGAGAGGCTCTCTTGTGCATTGTAGGTTGGTGTGGTAAGCAAGATCCCAAAGATGGTCCCACAGGATTAACTCCAATGGCTATGCAATCAAAAACTAATCTAGATACTACTGTGACAAAATTTTTGTAGATGTAATTAAAATTCCAAACAGCTAACCTTAAGATACAGAGATTATTCAGAGAGGTCTGATCCAAACAGGTGAGATCATTAAAAGAAGAGTCTTTTTCTGCCTGGCAGCATAAAATAAATTCAGAGATTCAAAGCACAAGAAGGATTCAACATGCTATGGTGGCGTAGAAGATGGAGGGGCCCACAGGCAAACCAATGTAGGTGCCCTTTAGGAATTGAAAACAGTCTCTGGCTGACAGCCAGCAAGGATATACAGACTTCAGTGTTACAACTTCAAGAAACTGAATTCTGCCAACAACCTGATTTTGGAAGTGGATTCTTCCCAAGAGTCTCCAGATAAGAGCCCAGCCTGGCTTACATCTTGATTCTAGCTCCATGAGACTCTAAGCAGAGAACCTAGTCAAGCCCCAACTCCTCCATCCCATCAGACTTCTGACCTACAGAACCAAGAGGCATAAATGTGTGTGTTTTTCAAGCTGCTAAATTTGTGACAATTTATTACACAGCAATAGGAAACTAATACAGACGTTTAGCAGCATTCCTGGCCTCTACCTACTGGGTGCCAGTAGTCCCCCCGCCCCAGTTGTGTCAACCAAAAATGTTTCTAGACATTGCCAAATGGCATGGAAGGGGAAAATAGCAAAATCATTCCAGGTTCAGAACCACTGGCATAGACATACAGCTCATCTCTGTACAGTCAGGAAACAATGGCCCAAAGGAAGAGCTGGGTATCTTTTTAGCCCTATCCATATCTTATGATGCTTTCATTGACGGTTTTCTCCAAGTTGTTGCATTTGACCAAGAGAGAATCTGATGTGGAAAGAGAACATCAGGCATTCTCCAATAAATTAATCTGTAACAAAAGCAAAAAACATTAGGTCTAAGAATCAATAGAGAGGTTTTGGGGGACAATAAATAGTGCCATTCCAAATTGTTTTCTCCCGTGGTAAATGAAGGTTCATGCAAAGAAAGGGGAAGTCACATTGCTGAATTTGAGTATTATTTTGGATTTTGTTTTCTATAACACAGAAGTCCACAGCAAGGGAGAAACATTCAGTGTGGGCCACAGATTTCTTTGTTGGTACACAATACACAATGTTCAGGAAGATCTGATAGAATTTAGTGATAGAAAGTGGCTTATTCCACATTGCGGGTGGCCATTTCAATTCCTCCTGATTCTCTCTTCCTTATGAAACAAATATTACTGTGTTCCTTTTAAGATCCAAGAGAAAAGGCCAAATGGCCCCATGGTTTTCAGCCTTTTATCTCTTAGAATTGGATATTTTTTTCTTTGTTTATGTATTATTTTATGCTTTCAAAAGAAAACAAATGAAGCAATGGGAATATGGCTTTAAAATAACCTGGGTGTTATCAACCACTAAGTATGTCTGACTAGGAAAGAAACACTTGGGACAGCTTAGATTTCTTCCAGCTCAATATGTTACCTTTTCTCTACATCAATTGCTGTCAACTATGCTTTTTATTACTATAACAGGACATACAGCAAGAAAAGCCAGAGTGTTTCTGAGGAAGACAAAAGCATCAATAAAGTGGGAGAACTGGCATGTAGAACAGGCACATTTTGTGTAATCAAATGAAACTTTGTTTCACTATATATCACTTTACATCATATTGTATAGTAATATTTTCTCAGCTGCCAGATGAAAAAATGATAGGTATGATGACTTTTTGAACAACTTTTAGTTAAAAGACAGTCCTACATGCTTTTAATCATAAATACAATGTCAATTCAGTAATTAGAGTATCTTGTCTATGACACTTATGGAAAATCAAAAATTATTCTTTTTTCTCACAGCTTGGGCTTGTTTTAGAGCATGAAAAGGAGTAATAATATTTGGTTTCTCTGTTTTTATGACTTGTATTTCTACTTCTTTCTACTCACCACTCATTCCTAGATTACTAGTTTGTTTGTTTTTTTTAATCCGTGTAGTCAAAACAAACGAGAAAGAAAAATGGTTAAAGGGATAAGAACATTTTACTTAGATAGGTTCTGTTCTAAGATGACTTTTGCATTCATGGGGACTGATAGGTGTTAAGATTGACTCAGGATGGCAAACTTCCTCCTTGACCTGTTTACCTTTACCCTTTTGCTCAGTTGTCACTGGTGACTATTTCTTTATCTCTTAGGAATCTGATATTTCTTTCACCTCCTGTTGCTTAATGCTAAGAGAAAACTCTGGGAAAGAACATTTACCACCCACCTTAGAATTTTCCTAGGAAAAGGAAAAGGAGGAAAAGGAGGTGGATATTTATGTACAAACTCCATCTCATTTACTGCCAGCCATCACTTTCCAAGCTTCGAGGAACTACCCCAGAATTAACTCCAGGAATCCTTCCCGGTACATTAAGCTAAGGCCCTCATTTCAAAAATTGTCTCTATTTAGCCTTATATTACCCACCGCTGGGTTAGCACACTCAAAAGACCACTTCAAGATATGTTCTCTTTAATTCTGCCAGGACTGATTAGCCAGGTCTTGCAGTTCTTTTGTTAATGGTCCATATTTTTTTCCTGGAACAGTGAAAGTATTTCTCAGAAGTTCAAGCTGAGTTTTGACCCAAGTTATTGTCCTAGAATCTGTGAGGAGAGCAGAGGTAAACCTTGAAGAAGGCAAGTATTATTTTATGGGTTGTCTGCCTGAGGTACATTCTCTTCATATATTCTAGGCACTAAGGATTTGGCATTCTACAACAATGGGGACCAAACCATTTCCATGGGCCCAGGAGTTCAGGAGAATTTGGAAGTTCAAGGTTCTCAAGCACATCTGCCCCAGATATCCCCATCTCAGGTCTCAGGGCCATACTTCCCTATAAAGGCATAAAGTCTCTTATCTTTAGCAATTATAGGATTGAGAATTAAGTCTTTGCAATTATCCCTTTCTCATACTCAGGTCACAAATCTGATTTTAAGCTGGATATCTGCCCTCTGACTGCATGCTGAGATGCTCTATCTTTAAATGCTGTATTAGAAGTCTTCTGGTTTTCCCATGAAGCTCTTATTTGATGGCTATCTGAATTGAGGCTGTCATTTTCTTCCTTCAGTGCCAATATGACAATTAACAACAATCAATTTCACAGTCTTCATAATTACCATTGCCACCATATTTAAGAAAAGCTAGAGATACTACAGAAGCCTATATCCTATTCTATCATAATTTGCAACAGATGACAGTATGTAAAATTGCAATGCTCAGCATGCCAAGGATTATCACTACCTCTCTTGTCACTACCAGTAATGAGGCCCTTTTGTGATCTGGTTGGCAAGTTCCAGAATCTCATCATAAGGGCATTCTTCTTCCTTAGACCTCTTCTAGTGCCAACTGTGTTAGTTTGACTTCCCCCAGGATCAGACCCTGAGGCAAGGATTTGAATGAAAGTAGTTTGGAAGTTGTACAGAATGCTGGTAGGAGAGTGAGGAAGTGATACAGAGAACAGAAGACAGCCAGTAAAAAGCACATTACTAAGCTAGCTACTACTAGAGTTTAATCCCACAGGGACATTTTGGGAAATAGTACCAAATAAATGCCTCAGAATTATTCAAGAGTAGAAACAAGGGAGCTATGGTATTTACAAGTGTATAAATGCACCCTAGTCCCACATCAATGTAGGTTTAAGAGTGCTCCAAGGAGAAGCTAATTCCCTGACACTTCCAGCCTACTTCACCCACAGGCAGAGTGACTTCCTCTAGCTCCAGAAAAAGTCCTTAGGAACAGAGTTACTAGTAATTAGAAGTCAGTAGGCACATACTTCAATGAAAGGGCCTGAGGGGTATGGGGACGCAGTGACAGCATCTGCCACAAGTTCCTCCCTGCGGCCCACATTCACTCCATGGGAAACATTCATGTACCTTTGCCTTGAATGGACTCAAGGAATATTCAGATCAATGAGATCAGATCGTAGCAACCCTCCTTTGGTTCTGCCACCAAAGCAACCTGTCAGCCTTTTGTCCTCTAGATTTCCTGCTTGAGAATCAGACCCAAATAAACAGACACCCCCCCACCTCCTCAACAACTGTAGCAACACATATATCTAGCTCTTGAAAGGGCCATGTGGAAATCTGCCCCATTAGGTCTGAAGCAAAGGAGAGAGGTAGGAGAGTAAAGACTTTTGATACCAGCAACAGCCAGCTCCTAGGAAATCTTTTCCCTAATCTTCCCACCTCTCCCCATTAGGATCCTTCTTTTTTTATATCTTTCATGTGGTTGAGAGACCAAGGATCCTGAAGGTGGTCATTAAAAGTTTCTGTTATAAATTATCATACACAAATCTAAGGATTGTTCTCACACTCACTTTGGTATCTGGTATCTTTTGATTCTACCCCTGAGTAGAAAAGGAAGCAGGAAGAATTCTAGTTAATATCCTCTTACAGCAGCAATGGAGACTGTAGCCTTGATCAACACTTCCGTAGGGGCAGAATCTTTAGAGCTAAGAGAACATGTGGAAATTTCTCAAAGAAGTGATTTCACAAAAGATGCCGACGAGAGTGGGAGGGGATCATAGAGGGCACCGATATTTTCAGAATATCGAGCACTTTACGCGTATTTCTGTTTAATCCTTACAACAGCTCTATGACCCGGGTGTAGTTCTTCCTGTTCGTGTGAAGGAAATAGCTCAAACACTTGCCCAAAGCACACGAGGTTAGTATTAATAATTGGCTGGGTCCAGACTGAAATGCCTGACTGGCTCCAAAACTCACAGCCATTCCATCACACCAAGGCAGGGATCACAGACTCTAAACACTACCAGACACTGGGGAGAGAAAATTGTGTGTATGGCGTATATAACAGAGTGTACGAGAGTGAAAGTGGCCAAGTGGGGAGAGCGTAGCCCAGTGCCGACCAAGCAAAACACCATGGCCTTGAGCTGGATCAGGTCTCTGAGCCTCTAGTCTGTTAATTTAGACCATCACGGATTTGAAGCCAGACAAACTTAGGTATGGACCCTAGCTCAGCTTAGGACCCTACTAATTCTCAAAATTTGGACGAGTCTTTTAATTAATCTCTGTGAGCCTCGGTTTCTACCTCTATAACATTGGGATAACATATTTCTACTTTATAGTATAATGTGAAGATTTTGAGACATGTATGGAAATTCTAGCACACGAAGGCACTCCGCAAATGGAAAATCTTGTATTCTCCAGTGTATAAGATCAGCCCCTCTTCCTGTCTTCAAACCTCCCTCTCCACTCCTAATAATTTTATAGCATAGAGAGAAGTATGGGAAACACCCAGAGTATATGAGGTTCTACACAGTATTCATGGATTATTTCTAATTATGTAGTATGGTATTGGGACTGATTGGCATAAAATCAGCCATTGCCCAACTCCAATGCTGAATGGTCAGAGGGAGGCCATGTGGAAGAGGAGAGAGGCCATAGCACACTCAGGCTTGATGGGTGAGGAAAGAAAATAGGTTATTTTTGTCTCTACTTTGATACTGGTTGATCCATATTATTGGAAACACAGGCATATTTTCTTTCAAATAAGTTTATGATTATTATTAACAGCAAAAATAAGCCAAAAATTTTAAAAAGGACAGATAGATATTCTGAATAACAAATAGTCTAAGTTATATTATTTTTGTATCACAAAATACACTTTAATATGATTGTGTGAAACATAAGGATCTTTCAAATGTAATGCTTTTATTTTTAGGAATTTATTCAGATAATCCAAAGAAGCTGACTTTTCTCCTTTTTAAATGAGAGGATAAAGCAAACTCTCAGAATCATGATGGTACTGGATCTCACAAGAACACACCTTGCTCTTAGATTTAAGCTTTCCAGCAAGGGCACTGAAACTTAATACATTCTAATCCATATTTAAATCAGGTATTATGTCAACAGAAGCTCATTTGTTTCTCATAACATTAACACAATTCAAAATTATCTCCACATCTGTCATTCTATGTTAACAATAGCAAGTTGCCATTAAGTTCTCCAGCACCATCTAGGAATTAATTCACTAGAAGCAAAACCCAAGAAGTTAAGAGGCCTAACGTCCTTCCCAGACCCATTGTAAGTTGTCACTTCAACAGTGACATTAGCTTCAGTAATAAAAGAAAGAGGGGAAGGGCAGAGAGAGAGAGAGAGGAAAGAAAAGAGAGAGGAGAAGGAGGAGAGGGAGGGGGGAAGAGAGAGAGAGAGGATGAGAATAGGAGTCTGTGGATTCTAATGACCCAATGACCTCTACATACATGCCTCTATTATGATGGTTATCACATTCCTGAAATTATTCATCTGTATGTACAACTCCTTCATTGCACAGCAAGGCTCTGGAAGGCAAGTACCATATTTGATTCCTCTCCTTACTGTCTAGAGTAGATGCATCATAAAATAAAGCCCCACACATACTCACTTCCATTGGTAGCTCCTTCCAAAAGTTGTACATACAAAGAATCCAGCAGACGGATTTGAGTTTAGCTTCTTCCATGTCCTTGGGTTCATCTTCCTGTGAAGGTGCTGTTAAGGATCAAAGTGGTCAAAGTGAGAAGGCAGAGGCAGCACGCCCAAAAAGCAGGGATGGGGAAGGATACCTGAAAACCCTTTCTAATACATCTTTATGCCAAAACCCAGACTAGAGAAGGAGTCAAAGGCCAGGGAGATATTAGCAGGAAAGGGAAAGAGAAAGGGAATAAATATTTGTCTTATCTGACAACTGCTATCATATACAACATTTGCAAACATGATTCCACTTAATCCTTGGCACATCCCTGGGTGATAGAGAATTATCTCCATTTCACAGTTGAAGAAAATAAGAGGCTAAATAATTTGTCCAAGATCACACAACTACTATGTGATGAAGCCAGGATTCAAACCCAAGTTTGCCTGTCTAAAAACTTGCCCTTTCCATTAATCCAAGGTGTCTTTCTGGAAAGTACTTAGCAGGCCATGGGCCTTGTGGATCTGTCCTCCACTGGCCAGCCCTGGCCCCAGCAGTGGCTATACCCTCAGTCATCTGGGTCACTTGTGCACCAATAGCCAGAGGGTCAGAGGTTAGAAAGGGCAGAGCCAGGATAGCCTGGGGCTTCCTATCAAATGAGTTAGCTTGCTCTTTGCTGTGTTTTCAATGATCCAGCACCCAATATGTGAGCTATAGTCAGTTGTATTATATATAATGTACAGAGTTCCTGTTATCTGCTTCTGTTCCAATAAAATGCCTTATATGCTCTACCAGGTATTTTATAATTTATATCTGTTTATTTGCAAGTTTGTTGTCAAAAATGAATCTTACAAAGGAATCTACTTCCACCTCTTTCTCGCAGACAGGGCTTTGGCTCTATATGAGATGTCGAGTGGGACCAAGCCAAAGCCTGAGATTTTGCTGTTACGCAGCCCATCCTCTCCAAAAATTTGGCAACAGAAGCTGTCCTCAGATGATTTGTAGCCCAGAACTGGAGGCCTGCCTATTCCTGACTTATTTTTTGTGGAGAACAAAAACCCCAAACACGACCTAACAGATGAAATGAGATCAACGGAAATTCAAAGGTGACTCCTAGAAGAGACCTGCCTGACGCTTGCTCTCACACTATACCTTCTCCTGGAAGAAGCCTCTCTTAACAATCTCATTAAAGGACACCGCTCTTTTATACATCTTTTTAACATTACCTTCCTGTAGGCTACATAACCCCAGAGGGCAGAATTGGGACCAGTGAGAGGTAGCTAAGAAGCTGATTTTGATTCAACATAAGAGCAAACTTTCAAATATTTATTGTTAGATGGGGAAGTGGTAGAATTGGGAGAGATTCAAGATTGAACTCCATTAATTCCAAATTACAATTCTATGATGTTGAATTTAACCAGTGACCTGGCAGAGCCTAAGGGAATAGGACAAAGAAGTGCTCAATTTTGACAAGAAGGCCTTCAAGCCTAGAGGGCTGTGACCTAGTAGTTCTCATGGTGCAGAATCCTGTAAAGTCCAGAATGATCCTGGGCGCTTGACAAAAGGGTTGTAGAAAGCCAGAACCCAAATGGGCATCAAGAGGAACAACTTATGAGAGAAGAAACTATATGTTAGAGGTCAGGGAAGAATCAGTTCCCATGAGCTCAGTCTTGATTCTCTAAACCAAAAAGTCAGAGACAAGCCCATCCCACCAACATCCTTCTCGAGAATTAAACAAACTTCCAAGGGCAGAATCACAGATTAAAAGTCACTAATGCCAGAGATGAAGAAGACTCAAACTCAGAAGCTTATAGAACATAGGCGGGGAGAGTTCAGGAATGGGCAGGCAGCACAGCAGAGGAATGGAGCATGCCTGGCCTGGGAGAAATCTCCCAGGCACTGCATTCATGCCGCAGGCCTGCACGCTCTGAGCACAGAGACAATGACCACTTGCTCCTTGACTTTGTTGAGAGTCAGTCCCACTGAGTATCTCTCTGCAAAAGTGTACATGCATCTGACCAGATTCACCGACCTTGACCACAGCCACGCTCTGCTGATTATCAATGTCGGAAAGTATTAACAACTTCATAGAAGGGGTTCGATGTCTAAATGCCAAGTTTACATTCCCTGTCGTCTGGTCCCTCTGCCTCCTTTTTTGATTTAACATGACACCGTGGCATTCACTCTGTCCGACCTTCAAAGCAGCAAGTGCTTTAGAAAAGGCACAGGCTTTGGGATCTGTCAGGCTCTGGGCCTGAAATCTGTTTCCATCCCTTAAAAACTGAGCAACCATGGACATATATTTTTAAACTCTCTGAAACTCAGCCTAAATGTGTTCATCTGTAAGATGGGCATCATAACCCCCCTGGAAGGCTTGAGAGCTGGGATCAATGAGAATTGAAGGGGGAGGGTTAAATGAGATCCCAGGAGATGTTCAATACATGTTCGTTCTCTGCCTCTTCCCCCTTTCCTGGGCCTCCATGACCTTTAAGAAGCCAGATTCTCTCTCCAACAGGGTGTGACACTTTAAAAATAGAATACATTTTCAATGACAGCTCTGTGATCTATATAAAATAAAGCACCTCCTGCCAACTAAATAAATAGAGGAGAGCATGTACTCATTCCTGCTCTAATTTAATCAGTCTGAGTGCCTGGAGGTCTTCAGGAGGTAAATATTGTTTTCACTCCGACCTTGGTGCAGTGTTCCCATTGAATTTGTCTCGCTTCGCCCTTTTATGTCATGCTGATGCCACCCCCTAATAGATTGAAAGCACTTTGTTGAAAACAGGGATTAGTGGGATCCCATAACCAGTAAATACCTGTTTACCTTGGACGATTAGAGAGTGGGATGTTCCGGGCGACTTGCTATTCTGCCTGATAAAGAGTTAGCACGTATGCCTGAATTACCTATTTTCGACAAATAGAACCCATCAAAATGCACAACCAGTACTGAACACAGTGAGATACTTGGTGATTTGGGAGCCTGCTTAGTGGCTTGCAGGGACAAGGGACTCACCGGGAGGAGCAGCAATAACTCTGCCTGGCACAAAGGAATGAGCAGGGCTGTGAGCTCTCACATGTTCCAGAAATTTTTTTTTAAAGCATCTTTGACTCTTGAATTGCTTGCTTGTTTCTTGTGTCTTCTTTACCAATGTTTGGAGGGCACATGCATTATAGGTTTTCTTCCATTAAAATTTTTTTTAAAGTATTTACAAATAATCCTCAATTTGGACAATTCCGTGGAAAACGACAGCTGCTGGTGCTCAATAGCCACTGATTAATGGGGTCAGTACAGGTCAGACCTCCCGGCCCTCTGCCTCCACATGGATAGACCCAGATATTTGGGAACTCAATGCTGCCTTGATAACCAGATATGGTTTAATTTCTTTAGAAATAATATTTTCTTTTTTCTTTTAAAGCAAATGTGAATTCATTGTAAAACGCTTAGAAAATACAGCCAAGAGGAAAAAGAAAAAGAGCAGTATTTGTAATTTACCATTTTGAGATGACTACTGTTAATACTTTGAGTTTCTTTCCTAGGCATAAATAAAGATATACTTTAAAAAAAATAGCTTTATAACATATAAACTGCAATGCTATCTACTCTCTTACCTTACCAACAGTATGTCATCTTTCCATGTGACTATTCTTCCTCGACATACATTTTAATGATTCCAAAGGATTCCATGTATCAAAAACCATAGTTTATTCTGAAATAAAGCAACACTCCTATTTTTAAAAAATGACCCTTTATGGCTAAATTTTTGCTTATATTTAAGCTTATTTCCACTGGATTCATTCTTGGGCACAGAATTGAAGGAACAAGGTCATTTTTTTAAAAATTTATATATTGTCAAACTGTTCAACTGTTCTCCAAAGATGTAAATCCAAGTGTACACTTCACTGGAAGCATACTCCTGTTTATGTGTCTGTTCCTGAGAAGATTGTAAAATTCTTGATGTCAGAGATTGTATCTTATTCATCGTTATCTCCAACATCTTTATATTTTTTCACATTAACTCACTGAAGTATTTGTTGAATGTGATTTGATGAGTCTTTCACTGTTTGAATGAATGTGTAGTATAGACAAGTATGTATAATGTCTCTAGGGCTCAGCTTTCTCTTTGGCAAAATGTTATATGCTCTCTACCATTCTGTGACTTTGTATCCCTTGTGTGAAAGGCAATGACCAGGATACTCTGGGGAGATTACCCACATGTACATTATATAATCATAGGGATGGGACATGCACACATATATCCCATGTAAGCTCATTATGACTGTGTGTAAAAATATACACAGATGTGCTGAATTCTCAGGGAGGATAAGGCTAGACAATATGATGGAAGATTCTTAAAAGATGGTGCTCAGCTAAACAGAGATCTCTTGCTATCTGGAAAAAAAGTCCGTTTTCACTCAGGATTTTGTGTTTTATTAGTATCTAGAAAACAGGAGGTATAATTATGTTGAAATTCAGTTTCCTTTGGTTGTTTCATCCAGGGCAAGGAACAAACTTACCCACTAAGCTTTAGAAACATTTCAGTTGCTGTTAAGTTACCTAGGATAAAATCCTGTTTGCTGCTTTTATCTCCTAGACCTCCTGGTACATGGGTGGTGAATGGCTGTAGTCTGCTGTAGACCATGCATGCAGCAATCATGCCTAGCTCTATGACGCTTCTTTCTCAGGCCATCCCTGCTTAAGTATGGACAATCAAGGGATTGGCTGACATTCGCAGGATCATTTGGTTCTCATCGTCACTCAGATCATTACTTTATTAATTAATTCATGGTTACTTATTGAGAGTCTGTACTATGCCTTTTAAGCTACTGGGGGAATGCAATGGGGTGTACACCACAACGGCAGGCATAAACATGATGCGTTGGACACATGGAGCCAGAAAGCACCAGCTCTGGGAGTCAGGGGACACTTTCATAGAAGATGGCTCTTGAAGATGATTCTTGAGATGGTTCTTGAAGAATGAGCTCAAGTGTGTCAGGTAGATGCGATTGTGTGGGTGGGAGTGTGGAAAAAAATGGGATTCAAGTAGAGATACAGCACAGAAAAGGGACAATGAATGGTAGATTCATTACTGGTTGGTAGTCTCAGTCTCCCACTGCCCAAGCCTCTCTCCACCACATTCCCTCTGTTCCCCTCCCATAGGCTATTCCGTGGAGAAGTAGAGGCTGAGTCAGTCTCTATTCATTGCCATAGTTCTTGAAGAACTCTTGTTGCTCTCCAGGTATGGCTGGCTCTGTGACCAGTGCTTTACCCTGAGTGCCCCCACTCTGCTGGCCCAGCCCCTATAGCATTATAGGTCACTTAGTCTCAAAGTTGTAGCTACCTTGCTCTTTTGGTTTAAGAACTGCCCTGTTCCTGGGAGAGAGGCCAGGGCATTTTTAGAGCAGTGTCCTACCGTCATCCTCAAAGAATTCATTCCAAGCTCTGAAGCCAGGGTTCTAGATGAAGTACACGTTTCCCCTTCTCCTCTTAGCAGATGACATGTCCAGAAGCCAACCTTACTTGACCAGCAAACTTATCTGCATTTATACCCATCCTGTCTCAAAAGAAGGAATGCTCTTTCTTCTGCCCAAAACTATTCTCTTTACTTATGTCTTAAAGAAGTGCTTCCCAAATCCGGTAAGCATAAAAATCACTTGGAAACCTTGTGAAAAATACAGATTCCCAACACTCATTTAACTGAAATTGAATGGTTCTAAATTCCTAAGGGCAAGTTTCAGGAATCTATAGTTTAACAAGCTCCCTGGAGATCTTTTTCTTTGTGGTAAAATACTTTATGCAAAAAAAAAGGGTGTGTGAGATATGTATACAGTGTACATCCCAGGGGATCTCATGAAAAAGAATCAAGCTCTAAATGTGGAACAGCATTTAGAACACACTGTTCTGGATTTCTGTAGCTTTCTGTCTCTTCAGGAACCTCTTTTTAAGAACCAGCCACTTTCTTATCCAGTTGGCCTCAACTGCATCTTCTTCAAAGATACCCTCTCTCCACCTGTCAACTGGTTCAAGAATCTCACAGACTCTTCTTGCTACCCATTCCTTTTAAATTTCTTTTGCAGCTATCTTTCTTTCTAATGCTAGCCATGAAGGAAAGTAGTCTCACTTTACATTCTTTCCTCTACCACTCTGATTTCCACCCCAATAAATTCAAAGAAATTATTTTTACAAAGTTCATCAATAACAGGTGGTGATTCCTATATTTTAACCAGATGCACAGAATTGAGTTTTTTGCCTTCTACAACCATGGCAAGCTGTCACCAATATTCTATGAAAGCCTGTGTTTTTGTTTATTTTTAAATTTCTGTTGGATTTCCTCTGTGCTCATTTCTACTCATTTCTACATTTCTGCTTTTTAACCTGTCTAAGGTATCAATTCACCATTTATATATACATACACGCACATATATGTGTATATGTTACCATATGCAAATTTAAAAATAAACAAATATAGCATTATTGTTTGCATGTATAGTTTACATGAATATTACTATACTATAAAAATATTTTTCCTTTTTTCTTTGCTCAAGGTATTTTTGACAAATGTCTGTATTGTTATATTTAAATCTGTTCTATTTCTCTTGACTTTGTAATAGCGTTCTATTCTGTACATATAACACAAATTTACCTATCCATGCACTAATAGTGGACATTTTTGTTACTTTTAATTATTTGCCAAATGTTCCTGTGATAAACATTCTTAAATCCGTATCCTTGTGCTTTCTATGAGAAAGTTTCTCTCAGGCAATGATTCTCAACCTTGGCTATGTATTAAAATCATCTGGCAAGTTCTTTTGATTTTTAAATACTAATGCTAAGAGACCTCACTCCTCTTTCCTATCCCATTCAGTTGGTCTTGGGGGGGTGGGTTGTACATGACTATGTGTATTAATGTCCCAGGTGATTCTAGTATGTAGATGGCATTGAGAGTCACTATTCTAGGAGCTTGTGCTGTTGTTGTTTACCAACCAGCAACATAGTTGCAACCAAGTGTCGTTTACCAACCAGCAACATAGACATCACCTGGAACTTTGTTATAAATGCAGACTCTCAGGCCACACCACAGGCCTACTCAATTAGAATCTGCATTTTAACAATCCTCAGGTGATTCATATGCACACTAAACTTTGAGAAGTACTGGTCCAGTTAATATAGCCAGGAATGAAAATGTTGTTTCTTAGAGTGTATAAATATTTAATTTCACTAAATACTACCTGATTGACTTCCAAAATGACTGCCCTAATTTATCCTTCCACCAAGAGCACACAGAAATAAATTACCCAACATCCTTAAAAACATACCCAATTTTAATAGTTGCTCCACTGCGGAGTTCTCTTTTTTAATTTTTGAAAGATTTGTCGAGATATAATTTATATACAAAAGCCCACATGTATTTAACATACACAAGTTGGTAAGTTTGGCCCCATGTCTACATTCATGAAAACATCATCATAATCAAGGTAATAAGATCCATCACCTCCAAAAGTTTCCTCATGCCCCTTTGTTTTTTGTTGGTTGGATGTTTTGTTTTGTTTGGAGATTTTTTGTGTGTGATAAGAACACTTAATGTGAGATCTACCTTCTTACATTTTTAAGTGCACAATATGCTATTGTTAACTGTAGGCACAATACTGCACAGCAGATCTCTTGAACTTATTCATCTCGCATAACTGAAACTTTCTATCCATTGAACAACTTTCCCATTTTCCCCTCCCACTGGCCCCTGGCAAACGTCATTCTACTTTCTCTGGGTTTGACTATTGTGGAGGCCTCATATAAATGAAATCATGCAATATTTGTTCCTCTGCAATGGGCTTATTTCACTTAGCATAATATATTCCAATTTCATCGATATTGTTGCATATGGCAGGATTTCCTTCTTTTTTGAAGGCTAAATAATATCCATTGTATTTATATACCACATTTTCTTTGTCCATTCATCCATCAGTAGACATTTACGTTGTTTACATATTTCAGCTATTGTGAATCATGCTTCAATGAACATAGAAGGGCAAATATCTCTTTGAGAGGTTGTACTAATTTGCAGTCCCACCAGCAGGGTAAGAATGTTCCAATCTCTCCACATTCATGCCATTTATTGTTTTGGGACCTTTTGATAAAGGCCATTCTCCCTGGAGTTAGGTGATGTCTCATTGTGGTTTTGATTTGCATTTCCCTAATGATTACAGATGTTGAGCACTTTTATTTATGTGTTTGTTGGCTATTATTCTGTCTTCTTTTGAAAAGTTTCTGTTCATGTCCTTTGCCCTTTTGTTGATGGGGTTGTTTGATTTTTTTTCTTGTTAATTTTCTTAAGTTCTATATAGATTCTTGTTATCAGCTCGTTATTGGATGTGTAGGATGCAAATATTTTCTCCCATTCTGTAGGTTGTCTAATCGTTCTAATGATTGTTTCTTTGTCTGTGCAGAAGCTTTTTAATTTGATCTTTAAGATGCTGATTTCAATTTTTTGGATATATACCCAGAAGTGGGATTGCTGAATCATCTAGTAGTTCTGTTTTCATTACTTTTTTTTAGGAAACCATGCTGTTTTCCAAGGTGGCTGTGCCATTTTTATTTCCATCAACAGTGTACACGGGTTCCAATTTCTCCACACACCTGCCAACACTCGTGTTTATATATATATATATATATATATATATATATATGCATATATTTAATAATAGCCATCAAAACAGCTGTGAGGTGATATCTCATTATGGTCTTGATTTGCATTTCTCTAATAATTAGTGATGTTGAGCACTTTTTATTATCTGTTGTCCATTTGTACATCTTTGGAGAAATGTCTACTCAGGTGTTTTTCATTTTTAATCAGATTATTTATTTCTCTGTTATTGAGTTATAGGAGTTCCTTATCTATTTGGGGCACCCTTTCTGGTGGTCCCCAACCTTTTTGGCACCAGGGACAGTTTTCAAGGAAGACAAATTTTCCATGGACCGGGGTGGGGGATGGCTTCAGGATGATTCAAGTGCATTACATTCATTGTGCACTTTATTTCTATTATTATTATTACATTATAATATATAATGAATAATTATATATGACTCACCATAGATTGGGGACCCCTGGTTTGCAAATATTTTCTCCCATGCATAGGTTTCTTTTTCATTCTGTTGATGATTTCTTTTGCTATGTAGAAGCTTTTTGGTTTGATATAGTCCCAGTTTTCTATTTTTGCTTTTGTTGCCTGTGCTTTTAGGGTCATATCCAAGAAATCATTACTAAGACCAATTTCAAGAAAATTTCCCCTATGTTTTCTGCTAGGAGTTTTATAGTTTCTGGCCTTATGGTTTACATTTTTAGTCCATTTTTAGTTCATTTTTTGTGAATGATGTAAGTGTCCAATTACATTCTTTTAGATGTGGATATCTAGTTTTCCCAGCACTATTTGTTGAAGAGACTATTCTTTCCCCATTGTGTGTTCTTAGCATCCTTTTTGAAGATCAGTTGACGGGTTTATTTCTGAGCTCTGTATTCAGTTCAATTGGTGTATGTATCTGTTTTTACACTGGTATCATACTCTTTTAATTACTTCAGCTTTGTAAGATATTTTGATATCAGGAAATGTGATGCCTCTAGCTTTCTTCTTTCTCAAGATTATTTTGGCACTTGAGATCCTTGGTGATACCATATGAATTTTAGGAATTTTTTCATTTCTGTAAAAAATGCCATTGGGATTTTGATGGGGATAGCACTGAATCTTTAGATCACTTTGGGTAGTATGGACATTTTGACAACATTAAGTATTCCAATACACAACTGCAGAATGTCCTTCCATTTATTTAGTGCTTCTTTCATTTCTTTCAGTAATGTTTATAATTTTCAGTGTACAAGTCTTTCAACTCCTTGGATAAGTTTATTCCTAAGTATTTTATTCTTTTTGATACTACTGTAAATGGATTTTATTTACTTTTTAGATAGTTTGTTGTCGATGTAGAGAAACATAACTGATTTTTGTATGTTGATTTCGTATCCTGCAACTTTACTGAATTTGTTAAGCATTTCGAACAGTTTTTTAGTGGAATTTTTAGGAGTTTCTACATATAAAACTATGACATCTGCAAACAGATACAGTTTTACGTCTTCTTTACAATTTGGATGACTTTTATTTGTTTTTCTTGCCTAATTGCTCTGGCCAGGACATCCAGTACTATGTTGAATAGAAGTGGTGAGAATGAGCATCCTTACCTTGTTTCTGACTTTAGAAGAAAAGCTTTCAGTTTTTCACCATAGTAAAATATTACCTGTGGACTTGTCATATGTAGCATTTATTATCTTGAAGTAAATTCCTTTGATAGCTAGTTTATTGAGTTTTTATCATGAAAGGATGCTGAAGTTTAGAAAATTCCCTTTGTGCATCTATTAAGATGATCATGTGAATTTACACTTTATTTTATAAATATAGTGTATCAAATTATGTTGCATATGTGAGCCATCATTGCATCCCAGGAATAAATCCCACTTGATCATGGTGTATGATCCTTTTAATATGCTGTTGAATTTGACTTGCTAGTAATATGTTGAAGATTTTTGCATCTATGTTAATCAGAGATGTTGGCCTGTAATTTTCTCTTTTAATAGCGTCTTTCTCTGGCTTTTCTCTCAGGGTAATTCTGGCCTTATACAATGAGTTTGGAAGTGTTCCTTTCTCTTCCACTTTTTGAAAGAATTTGAAAGGGATTGGTACTAACCCTTCTTTAATGGTTTGATAGAATTAAGCAGTGAAGCCATCAGGTCTTGGGATTTTCTTTGATGAGAGACTTTGTATTACTGATCCAATCTCCTTATTTGTTAATGGCTGTGCATATTTTCTATTTCTTTATAGCTCAGTCTTGGTGGATTGTATGTGTCTAGAAATTTATCCATTTCTTTATCCAGTTATTCAATTTGTTAGTATATAATTATTTATAGTAGTCTTTTATGATCCTTTTTATTTCTGTAATGTCTTCTCTAAATTTCTGATTTTATCTAATAATATTTATTTATTCTCTCTTTTTTCTTAATTAGCCTGGCTAAAGATTTGTTGATTTTATCTTTTCAAAAAACCAACTCAATTTTATTGATTTTTCCTATTGTTTTTTCCATCTCTATTTCATTTATTTCTGCTCTGATCTTTGTTATTTCCTTCCTTCCTTTCTTCCCTCCTTCCAATAACTTTGGCTTAGTTTGTTCTTAGTTTTCTAGTTTCTTGAGGTGTAACATTATGTTGTTTATTTGAGAATGTTATCTTATTTTTCTTCTTTTTTATTATTTTTATATTTTTTATTGCAGCATATTATAGGGGTACAAATGTTTAGGTTACATATACTGCCTTTGCTCCACCCAAGTCAGAGCTTCAAGCATGTCCATCCCCAAACAGTGTACACTGCACCTATTAGGTGTGTATATACCCATCCTCTCCTCCCCCATCCCACCTACCTGACACCTGATGAATGTTAGTACTATATATGCACTTAAGTGTTGATCAGTTAATACCAATTTGATGGTGAGTACATGTGGTGCTTGTTTTTCCATTCTTGGGAATGGAAAACTTCACTTAGTAGAATGAGTTCCAGCTCTACCCAGGATAATACAAGAGGTGCTAAATCACCATTGTTTTTTGTGGCCGAGTAGAACTCCATGGTATGCATATACAACATTTTATTAATCCACTCATGTATTGACGGGCACTTGGGTTGTTTCTACATCTTTGCAATTGTGAATTGTGATGCTATAAACATTCGAGTGCAGATATCGTTTTATAGAATGTCTTTTTTTTCCTTTGGGGAGATACCCAGTAATGGGATTGCTGGACCAAATAATAGTTGTACTTTTAGTTCTTTGAGGTATATCCATACTACTTTCCATAAAGGTTGTACTAGTTTGTAGTCCCACCAGCAGTGTGTGAGTGTTCCTATCTCTCTGCATCCACACCCACATTTATTGTTTTAGGACTTTCTGGTAAAAGCCTTTCCCACTGGAGATAAGTGATATCTCATTGTGGTTTTGATTTGCATTTCCCTGATGATTAGAGGTGAGGAAATTACACTTCTTTATTGAAACAGAAACACTATCATTTATTGAAACAGAAACATTCTTTATTGAAACAGAAACACTATCTTGTCATTTAACTGTCCCCTGCCTGGAGTCTCTCCCAGAATCCTAGGAAAAAAAGAGGAGTGAAACCAAGCAGAAGAAGGTTTTGTTCTTACTTGCAGATGCATTGAGTGGCTCCTACCTGGGAGGAAAGAGGAGCGAAGGAGAAACTTAAGATAAAAATGAATGCTTTGAATCAGTGACATTTAGCAAAGTGATTAGTCAGTGACATTAAACAAGTTCCAAGGCCATTTCCAAGTGATTTCCGTGGGCACCTGTGCTTCTCAGGAAAACCAAGTTTGAGGTGGGGGAAAAAAAAAATAGACTCATTTTTAATTAAAACCTGAGGGCACTTGTAACAGAAAGTTCAGAAAAGATTTGTTTGTTTTTTTCATCAGTATGCCTTTTCTTTGTTAAAAAGACTTTCTTCTTACCCTAAGGAACATAATGAAGAAAAAATATTTGGCCAGAATAAGTGGAAGGTGTGGAGAGGAGGAAGACATTACTGGTGTTTTCTAGGGTGAAATTGTCTACCTCTGAAGTCTGCCTCTCCAGAGAGATCTGTCTGAGTGAGGGCTGTGCTTTTCATCACAGTGAGTTCCACATAACTATTTTCTAGTCTCATGAGTTTATCAAACCCTTCTTCAGCTGTCCAAAATCATTGTTCAGAAGATGGTACCTGCCAGATGAATCCAGAGTGAGAGCTCCGAAGCAAGTAAGGCCTGTTTGGTAAAAGTCAGAGAAGTCCCCCTTTTCCTAGTCATCACTGCCTCCTTGCACCTGCCTCTCCCCTGCTGGCTCTTAGCTGACTTCTTTGGTCCCCAGCCTTCTTCTGTCCAGGAACCTGGATATGTTCTTGCTCCTCCTACCTTGGCTATCACATTACTTAAGGGAGGAGGGGGGCTCTGCCATCTTCAACATGTGGCTTTCAAGATTGGCCTAAGTATCCAAATCCAGTTGGCAGATGTGTGAGAAGTTTTTATGCCCCCAGGATGGGACGGCAAACATCATTTGCTCCCATGTCCCACTGGCCAGCAACATGGCCACGCCTTGTTGCAAAGGAGGCTAGGAAACATAGCTTTTTTCTCCATGAGCTCAGGAGAAAAAGGAAATAGATTTGGCGGACAGCTAAAAAACTGCAACATTATTCCCTCTAGTTTTCAGCTTAGTTCCCCCATTGATGTTTGCTTTCTGACCATCCATTTGGTATAATTTAGCACAGTTCTCTTATTTGAAATAAGCTCTGGTAGGTTCAGCCTAACTCTGGACGACAAACTTTAATTCCTGGACTCATCTTTGTAAACTGCCACATGTAACTTTTAGAACCACTCAGACTCCACATACCAAGAGGTGAAAGGAAAGGAGGAATAAGGGTGGGTGGTGGGGATACTGGGCCTGCCAGCCTCACAAATATGCCTAGGAGAATTATGCAGACACCTCAACCCCTCAGTGTCAGAGAAATGGGTGGGCCACTCCCAGAACAGGAGTCATGGACTCAAATATTTAAGTAGTAAGTGAAGAGTGAAAGGTAGAACAACTCAGGGCCTGTGTTTTGGTTGTCAACTCATGTTTGTATGCTTTTTAATTCTAGGCTCTGAAGCAGCTTGAAAATAAGATTGTTGACTGTAATTTCTGCCAAGGAATTCTGAGTCATTTACCTTGAACTGTCAGCAATGAGCAGAGAGAGACTCTGCTCCTTAAATTTATTTATTGAATCAATTATAGCCATGTGCATTTTTACAGAGATAGTCTTAATGTAAATTACCCAAATGGTTCAGCACCACGAGATACCTTCCAGCCTAAGTCCAAATTCAGCATGATTCTTAAGGTGAGATTATGAAAAAAATCCACTGTTCACCTAGAGAATCACCTTATCCCCAGTTGGATTGTAGGACTTCTTAGTAGTGGTACTCCTGACATTTTGGGCCACAGAATGCTTTTTCGTGGGGAGGAAGCAGTCCTGTGCAATGTAGGATATGTACTAGCATCCCAGATGTGTTCATACCAGAAGTAGTACCCCTAGGTGCCAGTAGTATCCCCTACAACAAGTTGTGACAATAAAAAATATCTCCAGATTTTGTCAAATATCTGCTGGGAGGAGCAAAATTGTCTCTTGCTGAAAACCACTGAGTTGAAGAGAGGTTCAGCTTGGTCTTCTCTAAAATAAGAAATTCCAGATATGTGTACTTTCCTAAGCTATTACAAAAATAAGTATTTATTTATGGGCCTCAGGGAAGTATATACATTCTACACAAATACCTGTGGACTGATTTTAATTGGTTAATTAGTAATTTGTTTAATATCCAATAAAATTAAAGAACATAAAGGTATGGAAGAGCTGGTCAGAGAAAAATGGCAACATAGTGTAGAAAATAAAAGTGCATAAGAAGTCTGATAAACAGAATTTATATAGAACTCAGGAAAATCAACAAGGAAAAATCAAACAATCGCATTAAAATGTGGACAAAAGACATGAACAGAAACTTTTCAAAAGAAGATAGACTAATGGCCAAAAAAATATTAGAAAATGCTCAACATTTCTAATCATCAGGGAGACGCAAATCAAAACCACAATGAGAGATCACTTAACTCCAGCAAGAACAGCTTTTATCAAAAAGTCCCCAAACAACAAATGTTGGGGTGGATGCGGAGAGAAAGGAACACTTATACATTGCTGGTAGGACTTCAAACTAGTACAACCTCTATGAAAAGTAGTATGGAGATACCTCAAAGAAGTAAAAGTAGCCCTACCATTTGATCCAGCAATCCCACTACTGGGTATTTACCCAAAGGAAAAAGAATCATTTTATCAAAAGACATGTGCATTCGAATGTTTATTACAGCACAATTTACAATCACAAAGATGTGGAATCAACACAAGTTCCCATCAATATATGAGTGGATTAATAAAATGTGGTATATGTATACCATGGAGTACTATTCAGCCATAAAAAATAGTGAACTACCTATTATATTATCCTGGATGGAGCTAGAGCCCATTCTTCTAAGCAAAATTATCATAAGAATGGAAAAACAAACACCACATGTATTCACCATTGAACTATTACTAATTGATCAACACTAATGAGCACATATGGGGAAGTAATATTCATAGGGTGTCGGGCAGGTGGCAGGGGTGAGGAAGGCATGGGTAAATCCACACCTAGTGGATGCATTGGACGCTGCCTGGGGAACGGGCACGTTTATCTGGCAGTGCAAAGGTAATTTATATAACCTAAGCATTTGTACCCCTGTACTACTCTGAAATAAATAAATAAATATTTTAAAAATAATATAAATAAACAAAATTGAAGTATAGCATACACAAAAATATGCACTAGTCCGAGGTGTAGAGTAGCTCAATGGCTTATCATGAAGTGAACACACCTGTGTAACTACTGTTCAGTTCACGAGTATACTATACTGCACTTATCTAAGCTTGGAAACTCCTTCTAAAATAAAGAATCATTAAATACTTATTGATTTTTGGATTAATTACTGAAGATAATATCCCAATTTTTCAGATAAGGGAACTGAATTTCTGAGTAGTTAAGTAACTTTTCTAAGGTTTCAGCGACAGGAAGTGACAGAACTATGATTCAAACTCAGATCTGTCTTACTTTCAAATCCATGTTCTTTCTCCAGTTCTTCTTAGCTGTGAATTTCCCTGCAGCCCTCGCTACTTTCTCAATGTGAACAAAAATCCTGGGAAGGATTTTTACATGTTGATCGGCAATGCACCTGCAATGGGAAGCCCTGAGTGTGTCAGAGCCCATTAAAGACACAACAAGTTTGCATTATACTGCTCTAGAATTCTCTCAAGGAGATACTTGGAATCTATGCCATGGAGTAGACAGAGTGAAAAAGAAAAAGAAAGCCATTATTGTCAAGAGCAGATGGAGGCTATAACCAAATATACTGTAATTACTTCTACAAAGATAAAAATAGACAACTAATGCTTTTTTCCCCTGAATAGACTCAAATGGTTCCTAGAATAATTTCTGAGCAGGGTCCCATCTTTCAGTGTTCCTGTTTTCCTAATTGACCCAGTAATGTACAATCTAAATAAAGATGACATTACTTGTCCATCTTGATTTACCATATCTACACAGCTGTGCAGCTTGCAGTCCTTAAAATGGCTGGGAATTTGGAAATAGTCACTGACTGCCTACTCAAAACAGATGACAACCCTTGGAACTACTCTCATCCAGAACATTTTTTGAACCTATTGCTGAGCTATCTGTTGGTATACGGAAAGGATGAAAATATGCAGTGAGTGGCAAATAAGCATATGAAAAAAATGTTCCACATCCTATGTCATCAAGGAAATGCAAATTAAAACAACAACGAAATACCACCTTACACTATTAATATAATGGCCAAAGTCCAGAACATTGATAACACCGAAAGCTGGTGAGGATGTGGAGTAATAGGATCTCTGGTTCATTGCTGGTGAGAATGCAAAATAGTACAGCCACTTTGGAAGATAGTTTGGTAGTTTCTTACAAATTAAACATACTCTTACCATACAATCCAGCACTCTCACTCCTTGGTATTTACTCAAAGGAGTTGAAAAGCTATGTCCACACAAAAACTTGCACACATATGTTTATAGCAGCTTTATTCATAATTGTTCACACTTGGAAGCAACCAAGATGTCCTTTAGTAGGTGAATGGATAAATAAACTGTGTTATATATGGGAATGGGATATTATTCAGTGCTATAAAGGAATGAGCTATCAAGCCATGTAAAATTCCAACTATATGACATTCTGGAAAAGCGAAAACTCTGGAGAAAGTAAAAAGATCAGTGGTCACCAGGGGTTAATGGAGAGAGAGGATGACTAGGCAGAGCACAGAGGATTTAGCACTAGGAAAATACTCTGAAAGATAGTATTAATATAATGGTAGATACATATCATAAATTTGTCCACACCATAGAATGTACAACACCTAGTGTGAACACTGATGTAAATTATGGACTTTATATGATATGATGCATCAGTGTAGATTCATCAGTTGTAACAAATGTACCACTCTGGTTGGGGATATTGATAATAGGGGAAGCCGTGCATGTATGGGGACAGGGATATATGGGAAATCTCTACCTCTCTTTCAATTTTACTATGAACCTAAAACTGCTCTAAAAAATAAATTCTATTAAAAATATGCAGTGAGAACAACAGATAAATATTAATTTGGGTTCAGCTATTTGTCAGTCATTGGGTAGGTGCTGGGAGTGGGGAACATAATCATAAACAAAATACAGTCCCACTCTTTGAGCAGAAGTTTATTACTCATTTGGGTAAAGACAGCATATTTATATAGGAAGGGGATATTGCAACACGCAAAGAATATTGTGATAGTTTGCATTCCTGGTCAGCAAATATTCATTCTCTTCCTCACACTGTGTGCAGAATAGACTTCCCTGCCCAGTTGATCTTGGTTGTATCCATAGAAATTGCCCTGGCTATAAAATATTTGTGAATATGATTTGAGTCAAAGGCTTAAAAGTGCTTGGGTATTTGTCTTGGTTTTTTCTTTTCACATTCCATTGTCCTGCCCAGAGAACATGCCCCAGCTAACAGCTGCCCCTACAACCTGGGCCCCCAAACAAACACACATGCAGCAGACTTGAGCCCAATTCATCATCCGGAGCCAATCTCAGTTGACCACTAGCATGCAGCAGAGCTGCCCAGCTGAGCCTGCTTAGATCAGTTGAGCCACTATTGAACCGTGGACCCTTGAGCATAAGAATAAATGCTTACTATTTTAAGCCACTGATTTTTGCAGTGGTTTTTTACACAGCAACTGCACACCAATACAAACACCAAACAAGGGGCACTTAATAATAACTGTATATATATGAGGTGATATGATCAAAATTGGCTTTAAAAAGGATAAAATTGAAGTGGAGAATGGAGAGGAAGATTGTGAACTGCTTAAAGAAAGACAAACCCAAGTAACAAGAATGGCACAAGCAAAGGTAGCTAGAAATGGTAAGGTGCTTTTGGGCCCTGGTGAACATATCAATCATTTTGACTGAAGCAGATTTCTGCATCTTCCTTATTTTGGCATAAACTGCAAAGGTGAATTGAGATGAACTTCTGGAAGATTGTATATTAACCAGAGGAAATTTGACATGTAACCTCATAGATATGGTTAAGAAAGACGGCAGCTGCTTTTGTGATTTGGGAGACTTCAAGCAAAACCTCTTTCCACATGTATTAGGAACAGGAGTTGATGGCAATTCTTAGGGAGAGAGATTTCAAAGAAGAATAAATTCTTTTACACGTGATGAAATGAGCTTGGATGAGACAGCCTGCCCTGTCGTGTTATATGTTTACTTAAAGTAGGAAGCTCAGTGTAGATGTAATGAAGACATTTTTAAGGTTCAGAAGATGGACATTTGAGTCAAGATAAGAGATCAACAGAGGAGGCTGAATTAAACATTAGTCTGTAAATTGCCCAAACATGGACTGTTCTGAATCATCTACTTTTTAGTGATAAGAATGGTAGCAGGGAGTAGTGGAATGAGACTTTAAGGCAGGATTTTCCTTTGAGGTTTTCAGAGATACAGGCACTTCTGTGTGCAAAATGATGTGCTCCCTTACTGAAAGAAATCACCTAGAACAGGTCCCAGAGCTAAAATATTAATCCTTTGCAGTAAACTCCCTAATCCTATGGCAGAGAGAACCAGTCAAATTCAAGGGAGAAGGACAGGGCCAGTTTGAGGCAAGATTTCATTAGAGACACAAAGGACTCAAGTTCACAATTGCAAATGACAAGCTCATTCTGTCAGTCAGAGGCAGGAAAGAAAGGGCATTTTAAACAGAGTTCTTTTCTAGGGAAAACTGCTAAGAAAAAAAGGACATACCCAGATGGACAGCACCTAAGGGAATATGAGATGGGACTAAAGGAAGTCAGGCAAAAAAGAATAAAATAAATTCCACATGCACTGCTTCTTATTGCCATTTCTTCTTTGTATAGTTGCTATGGGAACTGTGTTTTGGAAGCTCTCTAAGGCTGTGTCTACTCAGTGCAAAGTGATCAAGCATTTGGGCTGAAATGACCAGTCAATTTAAACTAACTGGTTTAATTGATTTATTTCCAACTCATCCTCCCCCTCAACCCTAGCCAAATTGAGTAGTTGCTTCACTGAATTCAGCGGTATCTTGCAGAAATAAAATTGGTTTACCTGTTGTAGATATTTGCATTCTAGCCTAATAATAAGACACTGCCCTTGAAATATGCCTTTTCCTACAAGGGCCCCCTTAGTTCTGAGATTATAAGCAGCTCTGGAAGGCAGGAAAAGACTAGTTGAATAATTCATACACTTGCGTCAGCAATCTAGGCACACACACAAACTGAGGAGCAGGGAAAAGCAATACGTCAGAGGCCAGGTAGCAAAAGGGAAGCAGAAGGGAACAGTTGTCCAAGGAAAGGCAGAGCTGACAGACAGATGGAGGCAATGGCACCAACAGGAAACCTGAGCACAGAGGCCAGCCTGCCCAAGTGAGAGGCTGTGTATCATTACCAAACTGGGGGCTCACCTTAACATCTCCTGCTGCTGCCGCCCCGCAGGAATCCAGTCAATCTTCTCTGAGTCAGGCTGTGGATCAGTGGTCTGCATCCTCCACCTGGCCCTGGCTTGAGTGCAGGGCGTGCTTCTGCGTGGTTGATCCAGATATGGTTGCTCATTTACATCAGATTCCCGCAAGCCCATGCCCTGAGCACCTTTGCCGACCTCACTGAAGAACTACTCCCTCCCACCCCCAACCCCATCTGTCAACCCAGTGTGCAAGGTGAGGCTTCTAAGCTCCTTTCCCTTGGAGCACATCTTCTGTCTACCTAGGACTTCAGCTTAGCTCCTTATCAGAACTTGGGGCTAAGCAGGAATCAGAATTCTGCCTCTACTGCTGTTGGTGTTAGTGTTTTACAATCTGTCATGTGCTTTCTGTTTCTCTCTCTTGCTCTTTCCCTCACTCTTGCTCTGTTTTTAGACAAAGAAGAAAATAATAAGAAAGACTGACCTTTTATTATTAGAGAGAGGCAGATTCATAAAACCAGTATTCATCTAGGATTTTCTGGATGGGAGATACTGAAGATGTTTAAGTATGAGTCTTTCACAACAAGAACTGGCCTTTGATGCCATGAAGTAGATTTGAAGCTCTTGCCTTTTTCTATATAGTCCCTGAACCTTTTTCTGTATTGCCGGGACCCTCTCTTGTTTCCCACCTCTAGGCCATCCCAGATCCCCCCAACCATGTGACCTAAGACCCCACAGCTTTATGCTGCTACTATATTATTTTCCTTATCAAATGGGGCCGACATTTTCTGAGAAACAGGGCCCTTATTCAGGGTAATGGGTGATAATTGAGAAAATAGATAAAACACCTTGTCCCTGACAAATTATTTCATGACAGGAATTTTTATTTCAATCATGGAAAAACCCTCAGAAAAGGAAATCAGAGGTTGTCTCCTGAAACAGAAATTCCTAATGATGAGTGAGATAGATCGGAGAATTATTTCCGTCTTTCAAAAATATGCGTGCTATTTCTAGAGACTAAAACTTGGCATCCTACTTTAATAAAAATCATATTAATTGAAAGTATTGAAAAAACATGATGATGATAAATAATAACTGATATGCCATTGAAGTTTATAAATACTTTCACATATATTATCTCTTTGACTTCCATTTTTTCTCATATGGTATATATGATTTTATAGCTCTTTTACTTTATAGCTGAGACTCAAAAACATTAAATACTTCACCCAAGCTTTCTGATTCCAAATTTCATTTTCCTCTTGGTACACTCTCATGGCATCCCTGATTCATTAAATCTATATTTTCCTGTTGTTCTAGCTGGTGTTTTTGTAGGAATCATATTTTCTTCTTTCATTTTCTACACAACTGCTTGGATAAACTATGTACTTAGAGTTGGATTTTGCCTCTAAATAATGAATTGCACTTATGTCTACTGAAGGTTCTCTTGTTAATAAAACATCTCCCACCTCCATCTTGCCTACAAAAATTACTTTAAAATTCTGCGTCTCTCTCCAAGTCTAAGACAAGATCTCAGACTTGAAATCAGACATCCAAAGGCACTGTAAACCAATTAGAATCACTAATCACTAATGATGAGATTATCAAGTCGTTATTCCAAATGTGGCTAGATTTATGGATTTAAGGCTTTAATTAGTTTGGTCTAGATGCTAGATTGTTTTAAAGGCTGTGTGTGTGTGTGAGAGCGTGTGTGTGTGCGCGCACGCATGCTTATACATTTGCACACACATGAGCACCAGTTGGGCAGAATGGTAAAAGAATGAATAGTTTGAGGAATGATGAATTTTGGAAAACATCAGCCTGTCTCTCTCCTCGTTAGATATGTAAGAATATCCTAATGTTTCTTAGGTTTGCTTTCTTCTCTTTCACATTAGCATAACCCAGTAATGATGGGTAGTTTTAAGAATTTAATTTGGCAGATGACTGATTCATAATTCAGCCCAATCACTTATGGTATTTTCACAAAAAAAAAAAAAAAAAACAATTAATAACAGTTAGAGATGTTCTAATTTAAAAACCAATGTCTGCCTAAGAAGAATTCATTTCTCCATGGATTTTCATAATGATTTTATTATGACTGGACTAAGACACAATCTAAATATCTAACTGAATGATAGATTGCAACAGTACCAATAAGGCTGAAACTGTTATGGATATGACATACTCTTCTATAGGAAGTAGGGAGGGACATATGCTTTACTGGCATGTGCAAAGCATCCCCTGTGATGTCTCCTTCAGGGATGAATGCTAAAAAACCATGTTTCCAGGTAATAGAGAGGAAGGAACTTTGCAAACCTACTTAGGTTAAATTCCCATGAAACTTAAGAGTTAGTATTCCAGGCTCTATTGCTGCAGCACTAGCAAGAAATTCCTGTAGTTTTCTTCCCCCAGAATCTAGAAAAATAAATCACTCCATGAACAGCAATATATACTCAACACTTTGGGGACTTTGAATGCACTGAGCTGATTGCACTGGGTGGTCTGATGAACTTGCAGATTAAAATGGCAAGCTGTTGTGTATTGAGTCTGTGAACACAAGGCTATTGTCAATGGGGACAGGGATTCAGACTCATTCTATGGCAAACTTTGAAAATTGATCAGTAATTCTACCATTTCCTCCCAGGCAAAGAAAAGTAAAGAAAAGAGGCTCTTATATCTCTTCTCTCCTAGTAGATGATGACAGCCCTGAATTTAGCCCCTTCTGCAAACTCACAGGTTGCCTTGATTCCAAAAATCAAGAAATGAGGAATAGAACCATCTATCTCCTGGTCTGAACAGGGGAAAGTAGGGGAAGATGAGTGGGCTCAGAGCATTGGGAGAATAAAAGAAACAAGACATAAATACAAGACAACACTCTCTTCTTTGGATATTTCTTCCTGTCCTCAGCTTTAGAGAGCCCCTTAGCTAGCCTCTACCTCTGAGACTCTGAAGAAATTAGGAAACAACTACACACTATCTTCAGGCCCAGCTTCCCCTATATTCTGTATATTCTGAACGACCCTGATACGTAAGTATGAACCAAGGCCCATGATTAGCCACAGTCTAGAGTGTACGCTACATGAGACAACCCCACACAGGACCCCAAGATCTTGAAACCTCTAACAAGTATCTGAAACTCTGAGGGAACACCAGATTGGTCTGGAACATACTCAAAAAAAAAAAAAAAATCAGTGTTCTCCCAATGTATTTCACTGCCACTCAACAAATATGTGAAGCTCTTCCCATGTGCTAGGTGTTGTGGGAGGGAGAGAGTAGATAAGAGCTATTCTGACCTTGACCTTCCAGACACTCACAGCCAACTGGGGGAATGAGGCAATTCTTCAACAACATTTGAATCAAGACAGAAGCTCAGTGCAGTAAGAGAGGTAGCTGCAAAATTCATGTGGAGGGGGCAGGGAGAGGTGCGTACAGGGGAGAGTGCATCAGGCATTCTCATTGTCACTCCCTGGGCCGAGACAGGGTTTCTCAAGCTCGACACTATTGACATTTTGGCTGGATAACTCTTTGTTGCAAGGGCTGTCCTGTGTATTGCAGGTTGTTTAGCAGTATCCTTGGCCTCAACCCACTAGATGCTAGCAACATCCCTCCCCAGTCACTACAGTCAAAATGCTCCCCAGACATTGCCAAATGTCCTCTAGAGAGCGAAATCATGGCTGAGAACCACTTGACCAAGACTATGCCTTTGGAAGAATATAAGTTATTCTGTGTGCCCGGAGATAATTCCACTAACCTGAATACTGCTCAGGCAGTAGTTTTCTATAAATCTCCTTCACCCACCCCATCCTGCCCAGGTGAAGTGAAGAAGGATGTCACAAGACTAATGGAGAGGGAGGTAAGGAGGTGTTTTCTCATTTCCTAGGAAACTAGTTTAACCTCTGGTCAAAGATGTATGTTGGCACTAACTGTATACTATGTATTGTGCTAGGTGCTGAGAATGTCAGGTTTTATGGATTCATTTCCCCAGCTACTGGGAGTGCTCTTGCAAGACAGCTTGCAGCTGTTGTCCCTCTTTGGGGACTGCCTTGGCTAGGGGAGTCCATCCCTCTTTACAGGGGCAGCCTGGATCCAATCGTAGTAGGGATACAAGGTCCCACCCACTCCCTCTAGCTCATGTCAACTGAAGGACCACGCCAGCTCCAGACCTCCACGTGAGGCTCTCTCAACTTCCCCATCTGCCCAATCCTGCTTCCTTCCCTTCGCTTCCAAGGCTGTTGATCTCAAAAGCACTCCCTGAGAAACACCTGGATTGCCAATCTCCATCTCAGCAACTGCTTCCCAGGGGACCCAACCAATGACAGTTTATGAGTCATAGTTCCTGTTCCCAGACACCCATACTCATAGGTATGGTGGTATTTTTATTTCCAGGGACTGTGATCTGGGGCTCTGCTTCCACCCTCAACCTCAGCAGATAGGTACCCTAAAGAAAGTACTCAGTACACAATGATACTTCCAGGCAAAGTTTTTAATACCATTGAGTGTCCAGGCGTGGTGGCTCACACCTGTAGTCCCAGCTGAGGCAGGAGGATCGCTTGAGCCCAGGAGATTGAGGTTGCAGTGAGCTATGATGACGCCACTGCACTCTATCCTGGGCAACAGAGTGAGACCCTGTCACAAAATTAATAATAAAAGAAAATAAAATATATAGATAAATAAATAAATCCGAGTCAGTGGAAAAATAATTAGAGGTGCAATTCTATGGGCCCAGAGAAGTTCTTTCCTACTCCCACCCATCACTTGGCTCGGACAAGGGCACAGGCCTTTATTCCGAGCGTGAACCAGTATCATGCTCCACAGCACCTGCTCCTGGTTCCTGGTCATCTCTGGGAGAAAGATCACTGCTCTCCTTTTTGCCCAGGAAGGATCAGAAAGGTGACACTGCACACAGGAAAAGCTGGTGCTTTTAAGTCCCTTCTCTGGTCTAATTTCCTACAGAGTGACTTTTAACTGCTGCTTCTTTCTGTCCAATTTTAGCCAAAATGTTTCACATGTTCTCTTTCTGATTGCCCTAAATAACTGGCCCTTCTTTGCCCTTGTGTCCTCCTTATTTTCACCTCTTAGCCCAAATAGAGGAGGCCTTTCAGAACACAGCTAAGAAAGGAGGCCAGCGCAATGTATGTGAAATTTTCGTTTCTGGCAGCAGCAGAGCTATGCAGAATTACAAAATAATGTAATGCAATCCTTTGCCACAAGCTCCCCTCTAGTGATCCTTTTCTTGCCTAGGTCCTAAGGCTCCAGTGACCGTCACATCGGCACCTTACTTGGGTAGCCTCCATGCCCTCTGCACTTCCCTGCCTCTCTTTTTCCACTAACATCTTTCTCCTTTTGCCCCATTTATTGGGCTCCGGTAGGTTCGAAGGCTATTTACACATGGACTTGGCTGTAGTGTGACTGAGTCATAGTGATTTTATGTGTTATTCCTTCCACCGAGCATTTGTAGTTTTACATCAATCTCCAAAACTGTAGGGGCAAGCAACTTGGGGGTTTCGTGAAACACAGAAGGGCAGGGCGAACTTTCTCCCTTCTGTAAGTCACATTGATAGGGCAGTTCCCAACACTCATGCCTCTGACCCACATGTCCCAGCCAACCTGAGCTCAAGACAAGGAGCTCTTCTTCCCTGTCGCTGGGTGGCCCTGCAAACCGGCCACCAGGCCCTTCCATTCCTGTGCACGGGACAAAATGACTGGACAGCCAGCTCAGCCACACAAACAAACTGATGAATTCCTTTCACAAAAATAATATTTGACTGATAAGACTAAGCTGACCAGTTTGTTTGGATGCTATTGGAAAAGAAACTCGTCTTTCCCCTTTTCCCTTTTGTTTTCCACGTCTACTTCTGTAATGCCTGCTCAGCATTCACTATGAGGCTCAATTAAAATAAAGCTCATAACAAATCAGCAGCAGATAATACAACAGCACTGGAGTTTCCCCATGGGGATAAATGGACTGGCCTTGCATGCTGCCCTAGCCAGCCCACCCTCAAATCTCTGTAGAGCCGTGCTCAGCAAGGGCGCTGGGATGGAGGGAATCTGAGGGGACAATTGAGGAGATGCAGGGCTAGGAAGGAAAGAGCAGAGACAAATGACATTTATCAGCCTCACAAATAATTGTACTCAGTCAACCAGAACTGACCTGAGAGCAAACAAGGGAAGAAGAGTCTATAAGGACCGAACATTTGGGGCCCAAGCAGAATCCAGGCTCAAGCAATCCCTATCAAGACAGACTTTGGGGACATCTTCCCAAGATTGCAGGCCCTGTGCTAGTGCCCATCTACCCTCCACCATCTGTGAAAGGACAAATGCAAGTTACCCAAGTCCGGCTAACATAATGAGACTGCTTTGCCTGCAAAATAAACACGGATCCCTAGAATAGTAGTCTGTGAAGGGCTCTCGTGGTCATCTTGTTTCATAGCGTTCAAGTTTGTTTTTCTACGTTAATCTTTTTGTTTTTCCCAAACAATAATTGTAATAGACACATGTGCAGCTGATCTAGTTGCAGCCAGGATGAAGCAATCAACATGCTTATTATACCCCCAACTTCTTATTATACCTACCAACTTCTTCATTCCAAAGTTGCTTTATCTTCCTTCATATTTTCTCAGTTCTAAAAGTGTATCCAGGTGTCCTCAAACTATGGCTCATGGGCCACATGCTGCCCGCCTAGGACATTTATCCAGCCTGCCGGGTGTTTTTGTTGCCACTGCCTGTCCTGCTTAGCAGCCGACTCATTCCGGGCCCACAGTTGGTACTCTCCAATGGTCTGAGTGACAGTGAACTGCCCTCTGTTTAAAAAGTGTATACAGTCGGTGCTCACCACCAATCTACTGCCAACATTTTTCCAGCCATCTCTTGGTTGGTTGTAGTAGGTGTCTTTTTTTTTTTTACTTTAGCGTATTGTGTGGGTACAAGTATTAAGGTTACTTATATTGCCCATGACCCCTCCCCCCCTCGAGTAAGAGCTTCAAGCATGTCCACCCCCAAACGTTCCACATCTTACTCATTGTGGTTGTATATACCCCTCCCCTTCTCCCCCCTCCCACCCTCCCGACACCCGATAAATGTTACTCCTATATGTCCACTTAGGTGTTGATCTGTTAATACCAATTTGCTGGTGAGTACATGTGGTGCTTGTTTTTCCATTCTTGAGATACTTCACTTAGTAGAATGGGTTCCAGCTGTATCCAGGAATATACAAGAGGTGCTATATCACCATTGTTTCTTAAAGCTGAGTAGTATTCCATGATATACATGTACCACATTTTATTAATCCACTCATGAATTCATGGGCACTTGAGTTGTTTCCATAGCTTTGCAATTGTGAATTGTGCTGCTATAAACATTTGAGTGCAGGTGTCTTTTTCATAAAGTGACTTTTGATCTTTTGGGTAGATGCCCAGTAGATGCCCAGAATTGCTGGATCAAATGGTAGATCTACTCGTATTTCTTTGAGGTATCTCCATATTGCTTTCCACAGAGGTTGAACTAGTTGGCAGTCCCACCAGCAGTGTAGGAATGTTCCTCTCTCTCCACATCCATGCCAGCATTTGTTGTTTGGGGACTTTTTGTTAAAGGCCATTCTCACTGGAGTTAAGTGATATCTCATTGTGGTTTTGATTTGCATTTCCCTAATGATCAGAGATGTTGAACATTTTTTCATATGTTTGTTGGCCATTATTCTGTCTTCTTTTGAGAAGTTTCTGTTCATGTCCTTTGCCCATTTTTTGATAGGGTTGTTTGATTTTTTCTTGCTGATTTTCCTGAGTTCTAAATAGATTCTAGTAATCAGCCCTTTATCAGACGTGTAGCTTACAAAAATTTTCTCCCATTCTGTGGTGTCTTAACAAGAAGTTCTTCCAAAACTATTTACCTGTTGTCTCTATATTTGGGGTCTCATCATCCCCTCTGTGATACTTTCTGCTCCTCTGCCCTTCACATGCCCTGGTGCAGGTGGCTACTCTTTGCCTGTGGTCCTGTTCGAGCTAAGTTCTTTTCATAGCAGCTTCATCTAAAGCTTCCACTTTCATACTTTTAGGTTTGGTTTCTCTCCTAAGGGAATGTATTTTGCAAGTTCTTCCTGGAGTCTGCAGTCATTCAGCACCCTGGGGGTACCTGGGCGATTCTCACTTAACTCCCCACCCACTCCTGACACAGTTTCCCACGCAGCTCTGCCTCACAGATTCTTTGGGCCTCCAGTACATGATATTTGGAGTTTCCAGGTTTCATGTGTTCCCTGGCCTCACTGAAAATAAAGTTAGTGTATTACATATTAAATATTTTATTCAACTCTTCTTGCTCGGTTTTACTTCCTGGAGAAGAAAAAAGTAGATTCTGAGCTAACCCGCCAAGTCTGCACCAGAAGTCCTTTCCCCAGCTCTTGAGGAGGGCCAGTCCGACCCATTTGCCCACGAGAGCACTCTGTATCATACACCAACTACCCAAGTCAATAAACTCCTCTCTTGGAAGTTGTGAATGCTAGTTACACAAAGAAAGACAATCAGTCACTCAGTACAGCAGCAGAAAGTATAAGCAGGTAATTCAGACTTGGAGAAAGAAAGGTGCTGAGTCAAGAGAAAATGAGCTGTTAGAGGCACATTCTGTGTTAAAAAGAAAACTGATTCTTCATAGGGTCTCCCTCTTACCTGCTGAAATGAGTTCTTCAGCTATCTTGCCTTCTCAAATTCTTTCATAAAAACATATTATCTGATGCAGCCACTGTGGCTCAGGACCTGAAAGAATGTATCAAACTCAGCATCCACAGCCACAAGTAACCAGATTCTCTTCCTACTTCTCTGAATAGTTTTTCTTTGCTTTCTTGGCTTCCTTCTTCCACTTCCTTTTGTAGATGGTAATGGATATTCTATTCTCAGCCCCTTGGTAGCCTCTTCAGTGCGCATATGCTTTCACCCAGGAAAATGACTTCATCCTTGACTCCAGTTCCTGCTTCTCTTCTGTGATCCCATTTGCATTCCCCGCCTACTGGGCTCATCCGTAAGGTCTCCCCAGCCACCCTGACTATCTCTAAATTTAAATTTATCTCCCCTATCTCTCAACTCCCACCATGGCCAGGTTATTCATGATAGTGACTCTCCCAGGAAGAGACTGCTGACACTGACCAACATCTGTGTTCCCTCCTCCCTGGAGTTCATTCTCCAGTCTGTCTTGCAGTTGGGTGTGACCAAAGGAATGGAAATGAAAGGAATAGAAATCAGACCTGACTCATAAGAAGAAATGAACCTGCCATCCACAGGTGATCTTTGTATTCTTCCTCTATCTGCCAGTTGAATGGAGAGGAACAAAGGACTCCTGTAGACCCATGTTGGACTAGGACTTGAGGTAGAAATACACTTTCCTTATGTTAAGCCACTCATATTTTGGAGTTGTTTGTTAGAGCAATAGTCTACCATGGTGAATGCAATTTTTTCCATTTTCATATCATATATATATGTATGTATAGATATATATATATAGGCTAAATTTACATATATAGGCTATATATATATATAGGCTAAATTTGGACCATATTTTACATACTTGCTTTTGCCATTGAATGTTATTTAATTCTTCCAAGTCTATTGGTTCAGAGGTTACTCTTCTTGTTCATTGGGATGTGATAATCCCACATATACATATTTCAGTATATATTCAATATATTATATTATTATCTTCAATATATATATTCAATAATTACTATAGATGAGTATTTCTTTGTTTTCAGATTTTACCTCTATAAATGATACAAAAATAAACATTCTTATACTTTCCCATGTCTATTATTGACACAGCAATTCTTTTGATAATTTTTAAAATGATCAAATTTTCCAATGATTCCTTTGGCTTCTCTTGACTTCTCTCCTTAGCACTACTCTCAGTTCAGTTGGAAGGCAATCCTCATCAATTCAACCTTTACTTCTATCTGTCACATCACCCCTGTGCTCACAGCCCAAGTTCAGACACCTACCACCTCTCACCTGCAAGATGACAGGAGACTGAAACTTCTCTTAAAACATATTAGTTTGGGAATGATGTATTAAACAGAATTAATTTTTTCCAAATGCCATCAAACCTTTGGACATTGTGACTTCTCTAAGGGGGATAAGTTATGTAACTTTTCCCAAATATATTTTACTATAGTTTGTTTTTTTTCCACAGAGCATCTTACATGATTAGTGTATGAAACACAGTCTGGGAAGTGCTGTTCTGTATGACTCACCATAACCAGTTTAGTAGACTCTGTTCTCACTTTTTAACAAGGTAAATTTATGTCACATAGACAGTCATAGATCTGTACTTTGCCCCTAACGATCATAATTCCACATATCAATTGAAGATTACTCTTCCCCAGACATTCACGGGAGAACACAGTGAGTAATCCTGAAATAAAATACAATGATTCTTTGGTATCCACAGGGGACTGGTTTCCAGAACCCCTGCAGATGCCAAAATCCAAGGATGCTAAAGTCCCTTATATAAAATGGCATAATATTTGCATAGAGCTTAAGTACATTATTTCCGCATACTTTAAGTCATCTCTAGATTGCTTATAATACCAAATACAAAGTAAATACTATGTAAAAGTTGTTACACTGTATTTTTTTTTAACTTGTATTATTAATACTTTTTACTGTTGTATTGTTTTGGAGTTCTTTTGACTATTTTTTATTTTTGGTTGGTTGAATCCACAGATGCAGAACTTGTGGATATGAAGGGCTGAGTACATTGCAATTTCAGGCAACTGGGAAGGGAATAGGGATAAGAAGGAGCATATGATTATGTACAATAGGCCATAAGTGATTAGCTTTCACCTATGTGGAATTACAACCCCTAAATAATTATAAAAACTTATTCAGTGTGGCTGTGTCTACATTATATCAAGCCATTCGTTTTAAAAGTGAAAAAATCATTTAAACTGATTGTATCATGTAACACAGCAGTTCCCAACCTTTTTGGCACCAGGGACCACTTTCATGGAAGACAATATTTCTACAGCCCGGGTAGCAGTGGGATGGTTTTGGGATGATTCAACTGCATTACATTTATTGTGCAGTCAAACCTCTCTGTTAATGATGATCTGTATTTGCAGCTGCTCCTCAGTGCTAGCATCACCGCCTCAGCTCCACCTCAGATCATCAGGCATTAAATTCTCATGAGGATTTCAATTTTCCTCATAAAATAAGTAAAATTGACCAATTCCTATCAACTCTGATCAAGAAAAAGAGAAAGGGAAACACAAATAACCAGTAACAGAAATGAAAAAGAGACATACTTCGGATCTTCCAGACATCAAAAAAATAAAAGAATATTATGTACAACTTTACATCAAGCATTGACTAAAGTTAAATAGAATAGAAATTCTGCAAAACTTCGAAGCTACTGAAGCTAACAGAAAAATCTTAATAGTATTATATCTGTTTCAGAGGTTTGACTCTTTATTTGAAACCTAGCCATACAGAAAACCTCTGGCCCAAATGGCTTCTCTGGTGAATTCTTCCGAATGCTGAAGGAAGCAATAGAACCAATCTTACACATTATCTTCAAGAGAATACAAAAGTGACAGTAAATACTTTAGGAAACATATAGGGAAACATTTTCATGATCCTCAAGTAGTCAAAGATTTCTTAAACGCTATCCCAAAAATATGCTAATTATAACAGAAAATTTAAATAAATCACATTTCATTAAAATTAAGATTTCTCATTCATCATAAGATAGCATTAAAAGAATAAAAGGGCAGTTCACAGATGGGAGATGATATCTACAATGTTTATATCTGAAAAAGGGTCTAAATTCAGATTATATAAAGAATGCCTATAAATTAAAAAGAAAAAAGAAAACCCAATATAAAAAATAGACAAAAATGTTAAACAGATACTTTATAAATGAGGATATTCAAAAGGCCAAATAACAAAAGACATAAATAGACACAACCAAAGAGAGTATACAAATGGCAAACAAGTACACAAAAAGATGTTCAACACCATTAGCCATCAGGGAAATGCAAATTAAAGCTACAGTGTGATATCACTACATACCTACGAATGGCTAAAGTAAAAAAATAGTAACGACACCAAATACTGGCAAGGATGTGGGAAACACACATTGCTGGTGGGAATGTAAGATGGTGCAAATACTTTGGAAAACAGTTTGGCAGTCTGTTATAGCACTAAACATGCAATTACCGTCAACCCAGCATAATTTATCAAAAAAATGGATGTCCACCCAAAAACCTATACACAAATATTCATAACAGTTTTATTCATAATAGCCTCAAATTGAAAACAACACAGATGTCCATCAATAGGTAAGTAAGTAACAAAATTTTAGTTTATACATACCACTTAACGCTCCTGAGTAGCAGTATTCTGAAAGGTATGAAAACCATGAAGTTTCCCCAAAAGGCTCTCAGTTTCCATATATATTTTTTTAAGATGGGTCTTGCTCTGTCACCCAGGCTAGAATGCAGTGGCGTGATAATAGCTCACTGTAACTTCGAACTCCTGGGCTCAACTAATCCTCTCACCTCAACCTCCTGAGTAGCTGGGACTATAGGTGAGCACCACCATGCCTAGATAATTTTTTTTTTCAGTTTTTTGTAGTGACAAGGTCTCTCTGTGTTACCCAGGCTGGTCTCAAACTCTTGGCCTCAAGTCATCCTCCTACCGTAGCCTCCCAAAGCACTGGGAATACAGGTGTAACCCACCCACAAAAATTCTCTTTCTCTTTTTTTTCTTTTTTTTTTTTTTTGAGACAGATTCTCACTCTGTTGCCCGGGCTAGAGTACTGTGGCATCAGCCTACCTCACAGCAACCTCAAACTCCTGGGCTCAAGTGATCTTCCTGCTTCGGCCTCCCAAGTAGCTGGGACTACAAGAGCACACCACGATGCCCTGCTAATTTCTTCTATTTTTAGTTGCTCAGCTAATTTTTTCTATTTTCAGTAGTGACAGGGTCTCACTCTTGCTCAGGCTGGCCTGATCTCCTGACTTCAAGTGATCCTCCCACCTTGGCCTCCCAGAGTGCTAGGATTAGAGGTGAGAGCTACCACTCCCACCTGTACAAAAATTCTTAATATAGAAGATCATCACTAGACAAAATGCCCTTAGGTAGTTTGGGGGAAAGATACCTAGAAATGACAGATACAAAAGAATGTCATATGTTGACAAAGAAGCAAACACTATGAACATGAAGTTGGAATAATCAATACATCTCCTGTATTATGCTTTTGACAGCAATAGTGACAGTTCAAAGCAAGGACAAGAGCATCAGAATTGAGAACTTGACATCCACAAAATGTAAATAAGTTGAAAGTTCAGCTCTGTCACTCTTGACATTATGAGTTCTGCTCTCCTCCCCCACTTCCTGCAACCCTTTGAGCTTCAGCTCTGCCTTCGGTGATCCCTCTCCTTAATAGGATAGTGGGAAGATATTTTTGCCTATAAAGAAAGTAGATATTTATCTCTGGGAAACATTAAAACAACAGGGTTTTAAATTCATATATTGAAAAGTGAAAACGTTTTTCTTGTTAACTAATGTTTCAGAATTGGGCTTTCTACATTGAAGAAAAACTAATGAAGTCAAATAAATCCGTGTTATAAAATGTCCCTGAAAATTCTACCCCAAACTGTCCTGAGATTTGCCAGCCAGCAAACTCAACATAAGATATGAAAAAGAAATACAAGGTTGAATCCTCAAGATAGTAAAAAAGCAGACATCAGATTCTATTATTCATCCAGAATATCAATAACCAAGGGGAGAGACTGTTCCTGTCAATGGTTACATCAATGGTTTCAAGGTCAGAACACATTTTCCAGCTTTCCCTACTTCCAAACCCAACCCAGTGACCATCTAAAAGTCTGCATATAAGCAAATAAATCTCAGAATGTTAGCACTGGAAGAGACTCTGGAAATCATTTGTTCTACAATGAATACCAAAGGTCATTGAGGTTACTGTAGCTACCATCCAGACACTTACAAAATTAAGGATAGAAGAAGGCACATGAGAAGAGGTTTATAATATCTTAATGCACACGAGTTCAGAGTCCATTTGAAGGCAACAACTGCAATGGCTTCACGATGTAGTTTCTGGAAAGCCATTACTGAGGTCACTGCTGAGACAAGCCCAGGCACAGCCATTCTCCAGTCATCTACAAGGAGAAAAACAAAGCTAGGATGTAGACTGAGCCATGTCTTCTCTATCTTTGGCTTCATGACCTTCTGGAATACTCTCCTCTTCACTTGGAAGACCTCTATAAATTATGTGTTTGGCCCACCCGTTGGCTTAGGGATGGTGTGGAGAGAAAGATACATAGACAAGGAAGTTGTTAAAAATACTAGGTGGGAAAAAGTACTGGATCCCCTGATACTGAAGCTACACACTGGTGGTCCTGAGAAGGGAGGCCCGCTGTAGGAGTCCTGAAGGCTTTGTGGAAAGAAATAATAAGGGGAGGAGCTAAGCCCCTAAACACCTATTAGGTGAAGGTTGGTGTCACTTCCAACCCAATAGCAAGGCTGGGCAGAGAAAGGGTGCTTTTTAAGTTTTAATATTGACTATGACATTGCCTCTTAAATTATAGGATGAGACTTTAAGATGTAATGACGTTGGTTCTGAGAAAGAAATTGTCCTCCAGAAATTAGTGTTGGCTCCAAGTGCAGAATCACAGAGAAAACAAATGAGCAAGTCCACATCCTTCTGGAAAATCTCTCCATAAATGGGAGAAGGGTGCAAAAGGTTCGTCTGACATTTCTGTGGTTGGATCTTGAGATTTGCAGGTGAAAGAAAGGTGATTTTCTTATGGTTCATTTATTCATCCAGGGCATACTTACTGAGCACCTGCCATATGCCAGGCAGATGCTGTGCTAGATGCGGGAAATATGGCGAGTCCCACAAAGCCCTTGTCCTTGTGACAGTTAGAATCTGAGAGGAGGAGAGGAATGGTGAACTAATAATTAGGCACTTACTTATTAACAGATGGGACAAGGCTAGCTGGATCACTTGAAAGTAAAAAAAAAAAAAAAAAAGAGAGAGATTGAGAAAGTGACTTTCCAAAGGTCAGTCAGGTAGATGAGTCAGTACAGCATATGGTTAGAAGCATATTCTTTGGTGCAAAATGTGACCCAGGTTCAAATCTTGCTTCGCTCTCTGGTAGCTGTGGAATATTGGGCAGTGCCTCTGTATCAGAAAGATGTGCACAATAGCCCTAGACATCTGGATTTTTTAAATCATTAGATGAGGTAACATACGCAGTGTACTTTGCACTCAATAAATGTCAGTTGACATATTATTATTGATGGAGTTGGAACTGTTGTCCAGATTTCTTGACAGCAAATCCAACGCTTTTATCTCTGCACCCTACTGCCCTGATATCATTTCGTGATTTTGTTTTCTCTTTTTTTTCTAACCAAAAAAAAAGTATCCTGGAAAGTAGGTCAGATGTTTGCTAACTCTCCCTACTGTAGATTTTAAATGGAGGAGGGGGCGCAGGAAGCTTTTTAGCAGTTCTGGATGCCAATCCAGTCTTCTAAAAGGATGACAAAATATTTCCCCGAGGGTTTATTTAATTTTGTCCCCAGGCTTGTTCACAATTCTGACCATCTGGTCCTGGAGGCTTCTCTATTTTTAATATTTCTACTTTGGGTGTTTTGCTTTTTTAACCTATTCTAGGATTAGTCGCCCCCTTTCAACCACCCCACTCTCTCCACCAACCGCTGATTTATTTTCCTTGAGCAGATTACTCAGTAGGACAAGTTTACCGTAGCCTGTAACTTTGATAAACTCAGAGCTTAAAAGTAGATACATCTCAAGCCATTTGAATGGTCACAGCAAAACTGAATTTTACATGTGATACTCGTACATGATATTGTTCCAACAAGGCTATTCCAAGGGTACATGTTACAAATATGAATAGCTCTTCATGGAAGAAAACTTTCCCCCCCTCGCCCCGTACATAAAAGCCACCCCTCCTAAAAATCTGGAGCTTGTCAATGCTGATCAGACAGTTCTCCTAAAGAGAATTCTACTCAGCTTGAACTGCCCATTTAAGAGACCTGTGGCTGTAGCTAAATGACACCGTGTGATCTGAGGATGTCACAGAAGGTTGCCTGCTCCAAAACAAGCCCTCCGCCAGCCTGGCTGTCTGAATCCCCACTAGCAGTATCATTCCTTCAGGCTGTAACTCTGTTTCTAGAAAGTCCTGAAGAATAACAAATCAATAGTCTCTATCAAACGAGGCCAGTTGTTTTCTGACTCATCAACTCAGCTAGCTGGGGGGTAAGGCTTCAAAGGACTAGTACGCAGGGCAGATATGATTTTATGGGAAAGAGATGGAAGGGGGGCCCTTCCCCTGGGCCCCCCAACCCCCTGTGCTCATATCTGCCTGAGCCTTATCCCACTGTGCTGTCAGTATATCTACTCAGCCATTCCCCTCACAGTCTATGATCTCTCTGTATCCCCAGAAAGGGCTTTAATAAATGTTCGAATAACTGATAGAAGGAAACAAGTGTTGAAAATATCAGAGGACACTATGAAGACAAGAGATGGAAAGGACCAGATGGAGATTGGAAATCTCAATGATGAAGGGTGACAAGGAAAATAAAGGGTGGGCTATAAACAAAATATCTGGGATCGATGTATCCATAACATCACCCACACCTTTTACAAGACATCTTTTTATAAAACAACACAATTTGGTGTGTTTTTTGCGGGGGCGTTGCTTGTTTTGGTTTGCTTTCTAAACATTTTATAAGAACTTTTCATCTGTTGTTTATGGACATCCTAACAGCAAGATTGGCAATAAGCAGAATAACTATTAGTCCCACTTTGTCAATAATGGAACTAAGGATCTGAGAAGTAATAAAACGTGTTCAAGATGACATAGGTGGTAAATTTATTGAAAAGAACCTAGACCTTCTGCCTTCTGATATGGGGCTCACTGCCTCTCTGCCTTACTGTGTTTGTTTTTTAAAAGTTCTGCATCAGTGATCGTAGTGAAAAAGAACATAGGATTTGAAGCCAAAAAAGACCTACATTCAAATCTTTCCTCTGTCAATTTATGACATAGGACAAATCCTTTTTGTTTCAAAAAATGTAACAGCTTATTGTTTTTCTCCCTTATTTATATAAGATTTACATTTCCAGGACATAACTTTAAAACTCCTATGGCAAAACACATGGTAAAGCTTGATAAAAGATGACATTCTTTTAAATACATAGCTGAGCTTTTAGGAAGGTAAGCGAAATCTCCAGGAGCCAAAAAAACAAAGATAAAACTAAAAACCAGACCCAGTGGCCAATTTGTGAGCCCATGTGGCCACAGCTATTGTGTCAGACACAATGTGCCGTGGGACAGTATGCCATTCTTGGAAACTAGGAAACTTGAGTTTTAATGTCCAAATGTGAGTGGTGAGGGTGAGTTCCTGGTCTCAAGCATAAAGGAGATTTGGATTTAGACCCTTACGTGAATGAGGAGGAGGATGAAGTGAAGAAGTTTGTAATGACAGGGAAATAGATAAACAAGAAAGACGAAGAGATCTGGGTGAAGATAAAGGAGATCAAAAGGAAAAGCAAGAACCTAAAAGTGAGGGAAGAGATGATAAAAGAACGGGCTAGAAGACAAAAACAAAACTGACCACCAATTCAGAAAGACCACAGGAAGTTTGTACATTTCCATTTGTGCCCTAAATGGTAAATTAAAAAATTGCCTGAGAATTTGCAACAATGGCCTGCCCTTGTCAGGGTTGATTTTTTTGAGGGGTATTGCCCCAGTTTTTTGGGTCCTTGCTTGGAAAAATCGCAAGCAGGGCCAGTGTGACAGAGTGATGACACACACTTTGTGTTTCCACATAAGCAGTTTTTATTGCAGCCTTTTCAGTATAGAAAGCGAAAGTACATTTCCTGAGGGAAAAGGGTCTGTCTCCATGAGTGGAGGAGAGTCTTACCATACTTAACATACCTGGATTTTACCGTACTTCTACTTTTATGTCTACACCTTTATGATATGCTAAATAGCAAACAGAATAGCCATTATTTTCCCAGTAAAAGGGTGCAGAATTCTTAGAGCTAAGAGCCGTCCCCAATTTTATCCTTATAGGGTAAATTCCAGTGGTTGCCACAACATTTCTAAACTGTCATGGTGCCAGTGGGTATGATTTTTAGGATGTTAGTGTAAGTTAATGGATAAAAGGTCACCTTTGGACATGAGCTCCTAGTTTCTGCACATGCTCCTGGCCGGAAGAAGTTCCTAACTGCAAGTTCCTGCTGTTGTGGGTTTGGTTCTAAATGCTCACTGGCCTCCTCATTTTTGGCCCCCTCCTCTTTTCCTGTGATTAGTGCTGCCAACCTCCACCTGTCCCTAACACCCTCATATTGCTTTGGCAATTGAATGTACACCACCTTCACAGTCAGAGAAGCCTCCAACTGAGAAATTAACCTAAGAAGTTGTACCTACCTGATAATGTTATTGGGTAAAAATGGAAAACTCCTCTGAAGAAAAAATTTCTAGGAAACCCCCTAAGATTCCCACAGAGAAGGCCTAGGTAAGATGAAGTCATGCAGTTATCAGCAGACAAGGGAATAATACTCCATGAGGGAGCCAGCAAACTCAAGAGACACCAGGAATAAGATTTCCCCAAATACCAAATGCTCTCAGTCCTTAAAAGAAGAATGTTTAAAATAAATGAAGAAATCAAAACAATAAGAGAAAAAAAACCAGGATGCTGTATATTTTAAATGCCCACACACATCAAATATAGAAAGAAGGTAAAATTAACCTGAAAACTTACCACCCAGAGGACTTAAGTTAACATACAATGTGCTGCATTCTTCCAAATACATGAACACATACACATAAGCATGTGAGGTGTATCCTTCCATATACATGTCTACAAACATGCAGACATAAAAGATTTTTTTTTAACAAAAAGTAATCACATCATATTATACAACTATTTTGTATAACTGCTTTCTTAATAGGTTATGAAATATTTTTCATACCAATAAATATTATCAAATTAGTCTAATTTAATTTCTGAACACAGTATATACATGGAGGTATATACTGTGGCATGGATATACATTATTATTAATCAATACATCCATAGGTTAATCACTGTTTTATTGGTAGATTTCTAGTTTACATCTGTTTTTCTGTGGTATAAACAATGCTTTAATAAATACAAATATCTTGTGTTATTATTTTCTCAAAATAAATGTCTTTAAGCAAAAGTCCTAGATCAAATGGTTTATAAATTCTCAAGGATTGTGATACATAGTCACAAATGGACCTCCAGAAAGGTTGTATTAATTTATACTCACACTAAAACCATACAAGTGTTTCTATTTTCTCATACTTTTATCAACACCCAATATTGCTCTTTCTAATTTTTGCTATTATGAGGAGTGAAAATGGTATGTTCTGTTTAGGTGCATTTTTGATTATTAATAAACTTGAAAATATTTAAGCATGTTTATTATGTTTCTGCTTTTTTGTGAATTATTTGTGTCTTTTTAGGCAAGTCATTTGATCTCACTGAAGCTCAACTTCCATGTTTGTAAAATGACATTAATACATCCCACATCTAAAGGTCGAAGTATAGATCAAGTAGACTAATGTCAATGAAAGCTCTTTAAAGACAAAAATAAAATAGAAGATTTATTTACTAATTTAGCAAGTATTTACTGAGTATCTGCTATGTACTGAGCTGTGTGCTATGTTTAGTGGAAGAATACAAAAGTTCATGGACTGTCATTCAGGTATACTGGTGGGTCCAAAATGATTTTGGTGCCTATACTGGGTACCAAGAAGTTGTTAAAGGATCAAGGGACACTTGAAGAAGAACCATCTTGACAACCTCCCTATAGTATTGTTTCCTAGGATGAGCTCATTAAATACTTATCACCACAGTGTCCAGGAGCTCTGCATTTGTGGGGAATGAAAGGCTTCAGCAGCAATGTTGTATGTCTTCCTTTCCCTTCCCTTCGTTTCAATTATGGAAGGCTCAGAAACAATTATGTATTTCAGAATCAGACAGTAGGTACCAGGCAGAGTCCGTATCTCCTGGGAAATCATTAGACTTAACAAAACAAACTAACAAATAAACAAAATTCTCTATAGTCGACAGGCACAGAAACATAAAAAGAGCACAGTGGTAGCTCAGCTCTGTAAGGAAAATTCCAAACACATCAGCCAGAGTAGGGTCAGGCTTAAGGGTTAGGTAATTCTCCTTTCAAAGTTTTCTAATTCTTAGCTTATCCTTGTCATGTGCTTGTGATTGGGTGGGCATCTCTTCTCATGTGGCGTTATATTATCCCATCAGAGTGTTTTTAATGTCCATTTAAAAGAAAGGTTATTAGCTACTATTTTAATCTCCTATTAAATGGATATTTTCTCCCTCAATAGGAACAAGACTGACATTTTCACATCTTCGAGTTAGATTAAATTTAAATTTTCTAAATAATAACTCCTCCTTAGCACCTTTTCTTTTGTGCTTTTGAGGATAAACTTGAAAGTTGAAGTAATAGATCAGAATGAATAGCAACTAGCATAAATTAGTCTCCAATTGATGGTGTATTCCCTTTCCTATAGAAACAAGCACACCTTTGTAACCTCAGAATAATAATTTGTGGCCATTTCTCTGCTAAATGGTCCCTTACAAAATGTACTCACCTTCAAAAGGAACCTAGTCAGTTCCTATTCATCACCATAATCTGCCTAAGACAATCCTCCAGAATATGGCCAGCAGTAGATAGAGCAGCTGTAATGTTATAGAAAGAGTTCAGTTTGGGACCAGGAGACTTGGGTTCAAGTTTCCACTCTGCCACTTAGTAGCTGTGTGACCTCAGGAAGCTCACTCAAGATATTTCAGCCTTTGGTTGTCTTATCTGTAAAAGAAATAATTTGGGGGCTTAAAAGATTTCTAAATTTTCTTACTGTCTAGGACCTCTATACCCTGTGCACTATAAGGCATGTAGATGTACTACAAGGCTCAGATTTATCTTTCACTGATGAAATATACAGGCATTCAAGACATATTTATAGAGCCCCTCCTATGTGCCAGATAGTGTGTTCTATGCTGGTAAAACCAATATAAATAAAACAAAGTCCTTGCTGTCAAGAAATTCACAACTTAGAATGGGAGATAGACAGGTCGAGATGAAATTTCAACACAAATAAATGACTGCTATGAGAAGACGCCTTTCATATGACAGAGACTCAGAGTGTTGCAGAACTTATAGCTTACAAAAAGCGATGGGGTGATGGATTTTTGAAGTCCAGAGAAAATAGTATTGAAGTTGAAATAAATGGTCTTTATGTGCACAAAGCATTATATTTGAGGTGATAAATGAAGGACAAAATTAAACCCCCACTGACCGTCTTCACTAAGTCACATCTGTAAAGCAATAGACATGGAGTTGGGTTGAAATGCTAAAAAATAAAAGGAAGAGCCCTTCCTTCTCCTTCTGCATGCATACTTCCCACAAGTGGCTGGTTTCTAGGTGGAAAGGTGGAAATGCCCCATCTGCCTGTGAAACTGATGCCATCCCTGCACAGGAGCCCTGTGGTCAGTTCCTTTTCTCCCACCTGTTTGCCCACAATGTCAACATCAGTTCCTCAAGGCCATCCCTTGGCCCAACAGGTGAAGAAGGAGGAGGAAGAAGAGGCTGTGAGGAAGGAAAGGTGAGCCTGACACCTTTGCTGACCAGGGAACTGCTTAAGGTCTTCTGTCCCTAAACACTACAGTATTTTCTAGAAAGGGTTGAAATGATAAGTGAATGAATTGTCCTCTCCCCTAAATTACTAAGAATATATAAAATAAAGGAGGTTAACCAAGCTGATCCTGGCACCAAGTGCAAACATGGAAAATAATTACTATAAGATAAAACTAGTCTATTCAGCTTGCCACAAAATTACAGTGGGTGAAGCTCAAAATGAGATCAGTTATGGTGCTCTACTCTCCATTGCATTCTTATATTGTCTTTCTTAGGGCATTGCCAGCTCATTTTTCTTAAGAAACTTCACTGTTACACCACTCTGCGTGTCTCAATGAGACCTGGAGAATATAAATGTGTCATTAATGCCTTCTGACCTCACTGCCTCTACTCTTGGTTTCCTACTCAGCTCAATCAAGAAGTGTCCTCATACTGTTACATAAGTCTCCAATCTTCCATTGCTCAGAATCCTTGGAGAGGAATCTTTGATTCTCTAGCTTATGTTTCTCCAACACTTTCATTCAGTTTTTCAAAATGTAGTTATTGAGCACTTACTATGTATAAGGTGCTTTGCTCATCTTTGCCTTCACAGAACTTCCCCCACAGATCCAATAAGGAATTCTACAAGCAGAAACAGAGGTGTACAGGTTAAAAACAATAACTTGAAAGTTTGTAATGTTTGCCTATTTCTGTGGTGTAAATACACACATAATGGCTAATTTTAATCTATCAACACAAGATCACTGCAAGTGTAGTCGAGAATAGATATACACAATTGGCTCTTGTGAGCTGGTGTGAGCAAGCTCCGGACATCTATACTATACTATACTGAACGGGTTAGTAAACAAGCATTTGCTTTATGGACTAATATGTTCCATGATGAGTAAGCAAAAAATAAAATATAAGTATTAATATTCACAGAACATTTACTACATATATGTGTGTACATGTATATATATATGTAGGCTATACAGTGTATATACATAGTATATATATATACACATAGTGTGTGTATATATATGTGTGCTAATTGCTCTATATGTATCATCTCATTTAATCCTCATCATAACCCTCTGAAGTAAGTCCTACTGATACCCAAGTTTTACATAAAAGGTAATTAGGCTCAAAATATAATTAAGTAATAATAATTTTAGTAAATAATCAAACCCATGTGAATTTGGTACCAGAACCTACATTGTTAGCTTCTATACTCTAAAACATGCAGGTTTGAAATCCTACTTAAACTATTCCAAAAAATTGAGGAGAAGGGAATACTCCCAAATTCATTCTATGAGGCCTGTATCATTTTGATACAAAAGCAAAGACATAATGTAAAAAGAAAACTACAGGCCAATATCTCTGATGAACATAGGTACAAAAATCCTCAACAAAGTACTAGCAAACCAAATTCAACAACACATTAAAAAGATTATTCATCATGATCAAATGAGATTCATCACAGGAATGCAAGGATGGTTCAACATATGCATCCTTCAATCAGTCAGTGTGATACATCATAACAACAGAATGAAGGACAAACACCATATGATCATTTAAATTGACTCTGAAAAAGGCATTAAATAAAATTCAACAGTCCTTCATGATAACGACTCTCAAAAAATTGGGTATAGGAGTAACTTATCTCAACACGATAAAAGCCATACATGCCAGACCCACAGCCAGTATCATACTGAATGAGGAAAACTGAAAGCCTTTCCTCTAAAATCTGGAACAAAAGTGCCCACTTTCACACTGTTATTCAACATAGTACCAGAAGTTCAAGCTACAGCAATCAGACAAGAGAAAAAAATGAAGGGCATCTAAATTAAAAAAGAAGTAAAATTATCCTTGTTTGCAAACAATATGATCTTACATCTAGAGAAACCTAAAGATTGCAAAAAAAAATATTAGAACATATAAACAAATTCAGTAAAGTTGCAGGATACAAAATCAACACACAAAAATCAGTAGCATTTCTATATGCCAACAGTAAACAATCTGAACAAGAAACCAAGAAAGTAATCCCATTTACAATAGCTATGAATAAAATAAAATACCTAAAAATAAACTTAACCAAAGAAGTGAAAGATCTCTATAATTAAAACTATAAAACATTTATGAAAGAGGTTGAAGAAGACACAAAAAAAATGGAAAGATATTCCATGCTCAAGAAATGGAAAAATCAATATTGTTAAAATGTCCACACTATCCAAAACAATTTATAAATTCAATGCAATCCCCATCAAAATACCAATGACATTCTTCACAGGAATAGAAAAAAAAATTTAAATTTATATGGAACTACAAAAGACTCAGAATAGTCAAAGCTATCCTGAGCAAAAATAACAAAAGTGGAAGAATCACATTACCTGACTTCAAATTATACTACAGAGCTATAGTATACCAAAACACCGTGGTACTAGCATAAAAACAGACACATAGACCAATGGAATGGCATATAGAACTGAGAAATAAATCCATACATTTATAATAAAATTATCTTTGATAAAGTTGCCAAGAAAATACAGGGGGAAAGGACAATAAATGGTACCAGGAAATCTTCAATAAAGGTGCTGGGAAAACTGGATATTCATATGCAGAAGAATGAAACTAGACCCTTATCTCTATTCATATACAAAAATCAAATCAAAAGGGATTAAAGACTTAAATCTAATACCTGACACTATGAAACTACTCAAAGAAAGTATTGGGGAAATGATTCAGGAGATTAGTCTGAGCAAGGACTTCTTGAATAACACCCCCAAAACACAGGCAACCAAGCAAAATTGGACAAATGGGATTACATCAAGCTAAAAAGCTTCTACACAGCAAAGAAAACAATCAACAAAGTGAAGAGACAACCCACATAATGGGAGAAAGTATTTGCAAACTACCCATCTGACAAGGGATTAATAACTAGAATATATAAAGAGCTCCAACTACTCAATAGGAAATAATCAATTTAATATGATTAAGAATGAACAAAGGATCTGAATAGACATTTCTCAAAAGAAGACTTATAGATGGTCAACAGGTATACAAAAAAGTGCTTACCATCATTAGTTATCAGAGAAATGCAAATCAAAACTACAATGAGATATTATTTCACCCCAATTAAAATGGCCTTTATCAAAAATATAGTCAATAATGAATACTGGCGAGAATGTACAGAAAGGGGAACCCTAGTACACTATTTGTGGGAATGTAAATTAGTGCAACTGCTATGGAGAACAGTATGGAGGTTCCTCAAAAAACTGAAAATAGAACTACCATATTACCCAGCAATCCTATTACTGGGTATATATTCAAAGGAGGAGAATTCAGTATATCAAAAAGATATCTTCACTGCCATGTTTATTGCAGCACTATTCACAACAGCCAAGATTTGGAATCAACCTAAGTGTCCATCAGTGGATAAATGGATAAAGAAATTGTGGTACATATACACAATCAAATATTATATAGCCACAAAAAGAGTGAAATCCTTCCATTTGCAAGAACATGGGTGGAACTGGAGAACACTATGTTAAGTGATACGAGGCCAGCAAATGAAGACAAATCTTGCATGTTCTCACTCACATGTGGGAGTTAAATACTAAAAACAATTGATCTCATGGAGAAAGAGAGTAGAATGATGGTTACCAAAGGCTGGGAAGGAGTAGCAGGAAGAAGGAGATAAAGTGGGGAGGGTTAATGGGTAAAAAATATAGTAATATAATTAGATTGAATAATATTTGACAACACAGAAAACTGACTATAATCGACAGCAAGTCATAGTATACTTTAAAGTAACTAGAGGTGTAGAACTGGAATGTTCCAACACAAAGAAATAATATTAATAACTGCCTGAGGTGATGGATACCCCAATAACCCCAGTTTGATTATTATTAAATAACATTGTATGCCTGTATCAAAGCATCACATGTGCCCCATAAAGATATACAACCATTATGTACTCATAATAGTTAAAAATTTTAAAATTAAAAAGAAAAGAAAACCTGCTGGTTTAAGACCACGCAAAGGAGTACCTAAACAGACTTGGGAGCGGAGAATCAAAGAAGTCCACCGCAAAGCAGTCACAGCTGAGTCCTAAAAGTTAATGAGTTCTGTGGCAGAGACTCCCATTTCTTGTAGGTACATTTTTAGACTATACTTCTCATTGTCACTTTTAAATGGAGTGACTACGTGATTGGGTGTGTGTGTGTG